>PGTU02006074.1:0-10957 GCA_002896215.2 Cicer echinospermum
TTTACGACTTACGTTCCTGAGGGAATTGTGTTTGGTAAGTTGTGTTGACCCGGGATAGGTGGCACCTCGGTAAACAGTACGGACCCGTGATAGGTAGTACGTTTACGACTTACGTTCCTGCGGGAATTGCGTTTGTCCGTGAGAGACTGCGCAGGGGTTTGTCCGTGAGAGACTACGCCCTGGTTTAAGTTAGATGAGAATTAAGAAAGGGGAATCTCTTTAATGTCTCTGCTACGTATGTATTGTTGGATAAATCGTTGCAGACCCGTGCATTGGTGGCACCTGGTAAACGGTACGGGCCCGTATAGGCAGTACGTTTACGATTTACGTTTTGTTAAGTTGTTGCAGACCCGGGATAAAGGTGGCACCTCGGTAAACGGTACGGACCCGTGATGTAGTACGTTTACGACTTACGTTCCTGAGGGATTGTGTTGTCCGTGAGAGACCGCCCACAGGTGTTTGTCGTGAGAGACTCACCCTGTTAATTGTGAACTGTTGGTTCATTTTGTTTGTGTATAATGTGTTATTAAATGCTAAGTGTATATTTGGAATTTTGCGTGATAAACATGTTTGATTGCAATACCCATTTCGAAATCCATGATGTCGTATAATTGGTGTTATCAGTGTTAAGTGTTAAGAATTGGGATATGCATTTGAATGTGATGAGTTAGTTTATGAATTTTTGAAAGAATATACAGGAAATCGATTTCCCATCGATTTGATAGGTTAACAGGGACTTGGCTAAGTAACAAAATCGATTGGCCAATCGATTTTGTAAATCAGTTTTTCGAAATCATTTAAGAAATCCGATTTGGCAATCGATTGGCCTTAAGTCAGGGACTCATCCATATCGAACCAAATCGATTTGGAAATCGTGGCTTAAACCTAGGGCTCAGTACTCCTTCAATCGATTTCCCAATCGATTGAATTAAGCCCAGGATTCTGTCTTCATCAAATCCTTCACCCCAATCGATTGCCTAAATCGATTGGCTCAGTGAAAATTCTCAGTTTTAGTGGTATGATTGTTTGCTCATGAAACTATCCATGTCATTGTTTGTTATGATATAATTGGGATTGAGAACCTCATTTTACTTCATTTAATTGGCAAAAGTATTGTATGAACTTTTCGCATATTGAAAATCCTGCTAAAGGTGCATGCTTAGTGAAAAGTATTTTAGCATTTAAAACGTAAATGTTATGTGTAAACTGTTTTTTCGGTTGGTGACCTTTACAATTATTGTGGAAATCTGGGCTTTGCCCTCATATGAGAGTCAGGACGATCTTACGGTTCGTACCCTTACGGACGGAAAATGGAGATGGGAACGCTGACTCACAGCTACGTTAGGAGGATCTCACGGGCGCGCGTGGAGATCAGTCAGGGTGTTTGGTTGTTTTGTAAAGATGATCAGACTAGGTTGTCACAGGAAGGGACATATGTCTTTCTTTTGGGTTGCGTTTATTTTAAACCGGAAGACTGTATGTTACTATTATTTGTCGGTACGACACCTTAGTTGAATGGTTCCTTGATTTCTGGTTGTTGTTTAGATACTTTGGATGTATGTATTATGAGAAACTTTTTCCGCTGCTTGTAAATTTAAATGACTCAATTATTAATCAAAGGCTTTTCTTTATTTATTTCTCTGCTTTATTAAATTCTGTTTTAAAAAAAAAATAACACCCTCGCTTTGAAAAACGATGTGTGTACATAATTCATCAGATTTTATAGTTGTAAAAATGTTGACGAGCTTTGTTGGAACTGCATGATTGGTGTTATAATTATGCGATTCTTTGTAAATCCAATTGGATTAAATCTAAATTGTGTATCCATTTGTGATTCATATCATTAAACTTACATTTCGAGAGTGAGATTTTTCTAGACCTACACTCTATGAATGATGATCTACATTTTCCATCCCTCTTTTCTTGTGGTAGATATACCTCTCAGCATGATTGTTGTTATGTCAGAACTTGACTTGACTCTTGTCTGTGCATATATTGCGAAATATCTAGGCATTTGTTTCTTGATTAAAGTAACTAGCCAAATAGCCTACCTACAATTATCCATTTATTCTAAGCCATTTGAGCCTAATTATATCATTCTTTGTTATATAGCTCATTACATGCCTAAAAGTGAAAAACAATGAATTGACCCAATCTTGGGGGATAAATGAGTTTTTCCTTAAATAAGTGCAGGGGTGCTCAACTTGTTTGTTAAATTTGAGGGTTATGAAAAGAAAAAAGAAAAGAAAAAAAAAGCGGAAACATAGTTGTATTGTGAGCAAAGAGAGCGTGAAAATAAAACTCAATGATGTTTTTTTGAGTCACTTTTTAATGTTGTTTTTCTCTCTTATTCATTACTCCTTTATCCTCTTTGATTTTCAGCCCTAGTCTCCTTAGACCCTTACCTTGGCCACGTTACAACCTGAATAAAGACCTTTTGATCATTATATGCATGTGTTTCAAATATAAATAATAGAGGCTTGTCAAGTCTATGGTAGTCCTAGCTTTCATGATGTGCTTTGAGTGTAAACAGTAACCCAAACACTTTGAGAAAATTTTATATCCTGGGAGGACTCTATCACTTATGATGCATTCTTTAGTTAACTTGTCCTCTTGTTTGCCTTGGTTGTGATAAAAACCTATTCATGATTGCCTTCAGCTAGAAATATTTTTTTCTCTCACCACTTTGCATTCATAAGAATATTTGGAATCGCATGCTTTGCTTTGCTCGGAGTGCAAAGGTTTAAGTGTGGGGGAATTTGACCACATCATTTGGGCATTGTTAAGACAAACTCTCAAATTAAAGGTTTGATGAAAATAAACAAAGGTTAATTAAGAATGCTAATTATGATTCTAAAATGTTATATTAATTTAACTTGGGCTTTTGAGTGAATTAATTCAAATATAGGATTCAAGCAAAACAAAGAAAATAGTTAAAAACTAAACAAATAAAGAAACAAGAATATTCTGGACAATCAAGACTGATCGTCACATCCTCTTAACCAATCAATCTTCACTACTTCAATGAAGCTTCTGCCTCTGAATTTTATACCAAGTTCATCAACACATGGCACATAACAAATATGATCCATTTCAGTAAAAGAAAGGCTATTCAAACCTTTAAGATAAATGGTCTCGAATCAAGCTAGTTGACAAATAGTATGAATCTTATTCAGCCAAACTGTCAAGAAAGTTTAGTCAATCTTGGACCTGTACAAAACATTCAGGAAGATATCCAGAATGATCAAAACGCATTCTCTAGATTGATCATCAATATTAGAAGTTCAAACTGTCAAACCGATTTGAGAATCATCTTGTTATCTGCAGAATCCTTCAGCATTTGATCTCTATTATTATGAGAGGTTTATAATATTTACCAAATTGTTTTGGACAGAATCAAGGCTCCAATATTGAAGCAGTAACATCAAATGATTAATGAGAAGCTTCTAGGCATCATTAAACTCAAAGAAAAGACTGATCAAAGAAGTTTGTAACATTCATCAATCAAAACAGATTCAAAATGTTCAAAGGCCATAGAATGTTTTTAATCATATATATTGTTTTTGTCAAAACTGACAGTAGCAACTACCAACAGCTCTTTTGCCCATTATTAAATGCTTCCAACACTTATAAATAAGGCCAATATCAGGAAAAGGGCATTAAGTTAAGTGTTATCGAAAGTCTCAATAAATCATTCATATTCACAAATTGAAATTCTCATTTTCACAAAGAAGAATCTCTTCTGGGAACTTTATATCACACGTGTTACTTACTACTGGAGTTCTTCGTTTAAAGCGAATCTCCAAACAAGGTTTGAGAGAATCCCTATTCTATCAACAATCTATCTTATTGTAAACTCAACTAAAGAGTTTAAGTCTAAGTTTGAATAGATTTGTAAATATCCTATCAAGATCGATAGGTGATTAATTTATATCTTTCTGGGTGGAACGAAATAAAGCTATAAACAATCAAGGTTCATCTAAGCTAGGTGTTGTAAACCAATAAGGTTCTCTTGTTTTTAAACACTTTGTGGAAAAACTCACAGTTTGAGGATGACGCTTAGCCCGAGTTGGGGAACCAGTGATATATCTTTGTGTGGTATTCCTTCTCTTATCTCTTTATTTATTGAGCTTAATTGATTAACTGAGATAAAACATAATCTAAGTTTTTGTTTTTAAGCTAACCAAGAACGTTCTCTGTTTTCTGGTAAAAACCAAGAACTTTCTCCATTTTCTATTTTCTTAACCAAAATCATTCTTGAGTTAAATCTTGAGGTTTCTTCAGGAATTTTTAAATCAACATTCTTACTTCAATTGGTATCAGAGCATGGCCTCTAGAAAGATTAAAAACACCTAACAAGTGCTAGAGAAAAGATCTAGAAGAAAAGATGTCGAAAGCCAAATACATTGTTGAAGGAGGATCTTCAAACAGACCACCATTCTTTGATGGATTTTATTATTATTTCTGGAAGAATACGATGCAGTTGTTTCTGAAATATCAAGATACACGAATGTGGCGTGTCATTATAGATGGAGATTTCATACCAATAGTTGATCAAGATGACTCAACCTCTATTGCGAAGAAAGAAGCAGATGTGTTGGATTTTGATCCTTTTTGATTCCTAATTTTGACATAATTAATAATTCAACAATTGTTCATACAATGGCAGATAATCTTATTATTTGAATTGAGCAAGATTTCAGGAACCATAATCAAATCTACACTTGGATCAATTGCTATGGAAACACAAGAAATTTCAACAGAAGTTGAATTTGCTGGACTTGTAAGATCGATTGGGAAATCGATTCATAACAAGGGTGTAAAGGAAATGTTAAGTGTTTGTATGTTGAAACTCGATTAGCACTCGATTAGCTGAATTAAAATGAAATGCACAAGTCTAGTAGCCTCTGATTCTGGAGGTAATCGATTGGCAATCAACTTGAATTTCACAAATCAAACCTGATGGTAACACATCGATGGTAAATCATTGAATGAGTCACAGGTGGCACTCCGTGCTGAGGATCGATTGACAAATCGTTGACGAAGTATCCTATGAAAGATGACCTCACCTGTGACAAATACAATCGATGGACAATCTATTGTGAAACTTTCAATTTTTGATAAAGTTTGGTCTGCATCGTTGGGAAAATCGATTGAACATAAAACAGGTAAACTTTTCACGGCTACCAAGCGATTGACAGTCGATTGACATCAAAATAGCTGAGTCAAGTGTTTGAATTAAATCGATTGGGCATCGATTGATATCAATAGCTGAGTCACTGTTTTGTTAAATCGATTGCAATCGATTGATTAAACGGGTCATGTTGATCAATTCGTTCAGAACATCGATTGACATCAAAAAAACTGAGAGCCACTGTTGTGAAAACATCGATTGGCAAACGATTGAAATAAACTTTTCTGAAAACACGTGAACTCTGAGATTGACCAAATCGACTCTGTGTTTATACTCGCTCTGAGACTTGGCAAATCGATAAGTAATCGATTGATATTACTTTTATTGAAACAGTTTCCAGAACTCGATTAGGAAATCGATTTATGCAGTCTGGACCTGTTCTACTGAAAAAGTGGTTTTTACAGAATCGTATTGGTAAATCGATTAGCTTGTATAGGTTCAGTTAAAGAAAACAAGACTCGCGATATCGATTGGCAAATCGATTTAGCCGTTTTTTATACTTTACAAAATCGATTGGGAAATCGATACGTAGTTGGTGTTTCAGAAACTTAATATCAAACTGTCAATTTCAATCTTTATTTAAAATAACTTTTACATAACATTCATCTTTCATAATATTCTCATAGTGCGGCTAACGGTTCATCGGCAACAAGCTAACAACTTCATAATTGTGTTACAGCTCTCAATACGTTTTGTTGACAATTAAGAGAATGATAATGGTGCTCCGATGAACAACCTTGATATTCAGAGTGGGAAGCAACATTCATAAAGCATTGAGACTCTTTGGTTTTACATCTTTTATTGCATTCTTTTATAATCTTTGGAAGGGAAATTAGACGCAGAAAAAGCCAGCTTGAAACTAAAGGTGACTACTTTCCTGGTTGAGAGGGCCAAAAAGAAAGAGTTGTACTTTGATTCTGTGATAGGTGCTGAGTGTCTACAGGGTCAGAGGGTATTCAATCGGAAAGACTATTAGAGATTGGACTAGGTTTCAGGGGGAACTGGGAAAATCTTTGTTATTGATTTATCTATTGAAGGAGAGAAAATCTGAAATCGATTGATTTTCGGACTGGACGTTAGGTTGTTTGTGGACACCGAACAGGATAAATCTCTGTTCATTCTTCTCTAACTCTCTCTCTTAAATTTTCTATATTGCTACTTTGCATGCTCAAATTTATATTTCCGCTGTGCGCTTTGTATCTAATTAATTGTAACGAAACTGATATATTTCTGTATTTGCAGTCAGATATCAACAATTGTATCAACAACTTCTTGAGAGAACACTATAAGAAGATGGCCTCGACGACGTTCTGGGAAGCGATCGAGCACGTCCACAGCTGTTCAACGGTACAGCCCTACATTCTGGAAGCAAGAATGAATGCTCATATTCCTGAACAAGTGCATAGACTGCTGACATCTGATGTGAAAACGGCTCCATATATTCCCAAGATTGCAGGAACGAATGACTCAATGTTCTAAAGCCTGAGCCGACGATGGATCGCATGAGACAAAAAAGAAGGTTGGTTTCAATGCGAAGGCGAAGAACATAATCACATCAGCCTATGTGCAGAAGAGTTCTTTAGAGTATCAATTGCAAGTCAGCAAAGAGATGTGGACATCCTGAAACCAAGAAACGCATGAGGTCGTGACTACTGATGTTAAGAGAAGCTCGCGTGACAACGCTCATGCACGAAATATGATATTATAGCATGAAGAAAGAAGAGTCATCAGTGATTTGTAAACCAGATTCACACACATTTCAACAACTGCATGCACTAGAAAATATGTGGTAAATGAACAGCAGATTGAATAAGATTATGAGATGCTTAACAGAGGAATGGCAAAGCCCAAAATCTACGCAATAGCTGGTCTAAAGACTAGCAAAGATGACGCGCAACTTATTTGGAAAATTTAAGGGACATGAAATGGAATACATCGACTGGAATGAGCAGAAATGAAAGTAGGGAAAAGAAAGTATCTCTGAAGGTCAAGCAAACATCAAAACTGATCCGATAGCTGCTCAAATGAACCAGCAGTGATCAGATGAGAACAGAAATAGACTGCTTGTCAGAAATTTAAGAATTTCTGAAGAGATAAGATACAACAATCAGAAGAACCATCAGCTCCAAGGCCAGATGACAACAAAGCAAATTACATCTATGAATGTGGTAAGATGGTACATAAAGTCAGATGCACACAATTGCAGAACAAAAATAAAGCGCAAATTCAAAAAGCAAGAACAGTCACCAAACACAAAGAAGCGTATATTGCTAATGAACGATATGAGAAATCCTCTGCTCTTTCGGATGAAGAAGAAGCCATATGTGCTCTCATGGCAAATTCAGATTTCAAGAATCAGAACATGAGGTTAGTTCATCAAATCTAACCACCTATATGAACTCAAGAAGCTCAATGAAGCATGATGATTACGTGAACTCATAAAACAGTTGTTAACACAAAGAAATCTTGAACAAAGCATGTAGCATAAAGAAATTGAGAATTATGTGAACAACTGCAAAAAGGTCACAGAAACATCTGCAAGTAGCATTGACTTGAAAATACGTTGCATCATAAATCTGATATTTTTAAAGTTCTATAGCTAAAGATAACTGATGCATACTCTAGCAATCAAAGAATTTCATGAAAATCGGTTTGATATACACCAAACATGATGTTAAAGGAATAAAAATAGATATGGTATTGGTTATATGCAAACCAGAAGTGTCAAACATGGTCAAAAATCTGCTTTGCTAAGAGTAAGTATGATATCTTTTACTAACCAAACTCATCCATTCATCTTTAATGGCAAGTGTCATTTCGGTTGCAGAAATGGACATTTTGTGTCAATTGCAAGTTTAAAAAATTAGCATAAGGGATGGAGCAATTTGGGACAGCAAGAAATCTGTGTTTGACACCTAACAAACAGGACCCATTTTAGATTGGGGACCTAAAACAAAATTCTGATTTTGTTTTGCAGGTGTGCTTGACATCCACTAAGCACTCATGGTATTGGATAGCGGATGTTCGAAGCACATGAACAGGACAAATCAAATTCCTGTCTTGACATTAAAGGAAGGAGGCTTTGTCAAATATGGAGACAACATAGAGGAAAAATTATTGGAATTGGTGACATAGGCAATGAGTCAACTACAGGATAAGAATGTATATTGTTGAAGGACCTCAAGCAACAACGTTGCTAAGCATAAGTCAGCTTTGTGATAAGAGCTTTCAGTAAGTTCTCATCCCAATCATGCATATGAACATAAGATGACAAAGAACATAAAGTGATTTTGGTAACAGAATTAACAACATCTACATGTTGGATGTTCAATTCTGTACCTAGTGCTGTATGTTGCTGTTATCAACACAGATGAAACATGGCTGTGGCATAAACGCTTTGCTCAATATTCATTTAATCATTGAATAAGCTTTGTTAGCAAAAGCTAGAATAGGACTCCCCAATAGAGTTTTCTAAGGATGGTTGTGCGATTCATGTGAGGAAGAGTTAAACTGGTTAAGACTCCATTTCCCTCTATAGATTTGTATTAGAAAAATAGAGGTTTTTACAACTAGTTCACATGGACCTCTTTGGACCTGCCCAAGTTAAGAGTTTAGGTGGGAACCTGTATGGATATGTGCTGGTTGATGATTTATTCTAGGATTCAATTGTGGACTTACTTTTTAGCTCTAAAAGTGATACATTCTCTGTTTTCAAAGTTGTGCTTTAGTACAAATGAGAATGATTTGAAATTGTTTCAATAAAAAAGTGATCATGGAGGTGAATTCCAAAATGATCTTTTTCAAAATTATTGTGAATCAAATGGAATCAACCACATCTATTCAGCCCCTAGGACACCACAGCAGAATGGGGTAGTGGAGAGGAAAAATAGATCCCTAGGAGAGTTAGCTAGGACCATGCTTAAGGACTCCAACCTACCTAAGTACTTTTGGGCAGATGCAATTAGTACAGCCACTCATATTGTGAATAGAGTACTGATTAGACCACTTCTTAAGAAAACACCCTATGAGCTTTACAAGGGTAGAAAACCAAACCTGTCCTACTTTAGAATCTTTGGTTGTAAGTGCTTTGTTTTGAACAATGGCAAGGAACACCTAGGAAAGTTTGACCCTAAGGTAGATGAAGGAATCTTTCTAGGATACTCCCAAACTAGTAAAGCCTATAGAATCTACAACAAAAGAACAAAAACCATAGAAGAGTCAGTTCATGTAAAGTTTGACAATTTCCTCGTGCACACGACCTTCTCATACAAAATCTTTCAATGAAAATTTTAAACTAGATTAATTACCAATACATTTAATTAATTACCAATAAATGCAATTAAAAGTATTTTTTACCTTATGTACAAGCTGATTACAGTAGCACTGAGCTCCTGATGTTCGAGAAGTTCGTATATGTGCTCCTTTTCGAGATATTCAACATACTCATCTCCAAATATATCTTTATTCATGTGTACGATGCGCGAATCGTCGCTGCTGCCCATGTTCCTTTTTATTTGGATGTCAAGACACGCCCCGTATTTACCAAGGCGTGGCTGACTTTTATTAGGAGCAGCAGCAGCAGCGACCGATTTTCCCCGATCTAGTTTTTTTGTTGCTGCAAGTTTGGCAGCTTTATTACCCTCCAGCCTTTGTGATTTGGCAGCTCTATTAACCTCCAATTTTTGAGGTTTGCTGCCTTTTTTTGGCTGTAGGGGTGGTTTATTTATTTGGACCTACAAAAATGAGGTAAAATGTTAGTTTATTGAATCTGAAAAAATGACAAACCTTAGGCAATAAATGTGACAAACCTTTTCGGGAGATGTAACTGATTTGTTTCTGGGAATCTTTTTTTCGAGGGCAACAAGGTTTGTGGGCCATGCCACGTAACTACCAATAGCGTCGCCTAATAACTGCATATCTCCATCATTGTCCGGTATGTGCAACGGTGCAGTTGGTTCGAAAGCAACAATAGACGATACTTTGACATGGCCCGCAGGGATCGGAATATTGTGCAATACTTCTCCCGAAGTATTGTACAATTTTCCTTTTCCCACCTTCCGTTGAGTAGGCGAGGACAGGTATAGGACACATGTAGTGACACCCTAAATCAATAGTTAAAACTTAAGTACGGTTAATATATAAGTTTGTTTAATACATAAGTAATTACATAAGCAAGTAAGTAATTAATTACCTCGGGAATACTTTTCAAATCGACGTTGCAACTCGCAGTTTCACTCTCCATTTGTATTTCAGGTTGGAGCTGATCCGGAAGTTGCTTGTCTTTATTCGTATTCACCAAGAGTGCCACTTGCTCTGATAGGATCTGAGCTTCTCTAATACTTCCTCGTTGGAAGGTTTTTGGCGCTTCTCTTGAGGAAAAAAGCTTTTGAGAGTTACGCCAAATCCTTTCCCCCTAACTTGACCGGAATACTCAGGGACATTAAACACTTTACCAAGAATGTCCCAGCAAGTATCCTTGTTGCCCTCCGGATTTTCAGAACTTTGTTCAATAATCTCCCTAAAATACATGTAACATTAAAAGATAAGTTCAATAGCATTTTTAAAATTCAATATTAAAAACTATTAAAGTGATAATAACTTACATCCAAAGTTCTACAACTTTTTTGACATTACATTATCAACCACCTCCGTCTTTGGTTAACACGACGCTTCCTTCCATTAAGATATGACGGACCCAAGGGTTGATCGGCTTGGGTGTCATTTTCTCTATTCGTTAAAATCCAAACAAAATAATACAAATTT
>PGTU02006075.1:0-15649 GCA_002896215.2 Cicer echinospermum
AGTGGTATATACACACTATTTTTTTAACTAAAAGATAAAAAATTATACATGAACTTTTAAGTTGTTAAAAAAACAATTGAAAAGTCTTATTTTATTTTTAAAAAAATATAAAAATTTGAATTTGAAAATATTATGATTTCAGTCAAAGAAATTTGAGTTTCGTTTTAGGTCTCGTAACATGTTGGGTCGGTCCTGCAACCAAATCAAATCTCTTTTAAACACTAATGTCTATATTTATATAATTAGTTCATTTTTAAAAGAAAAATTATTATGCCATTTTAAATTTTTTATAATAAAACTTGTAAAATGTAGACAAACTCTGTTATATTTCATGGGTCAAATGCAAATTATAAATTAAAAGGCCATTGAATATATAGAAAGACAACATAACATCAACAACAAAGTAATTAGTTGCACATGAAAAACAAAAACAAAAACTTAGGAGAAACTTCCCCTAATCAAAACTAAAATAGTGTTCAAAGAATAACATAGAGAATGAAGGACAATATATGAATTCTACTTAGTGCAAAGTTCCATATTGCATTAGCTTTTAAAAATTAAGTAGCAAATAGAAGTTAAGTTAATAAACAGATAATCTAAAAGTAGCATTCTATAAACAAAAGAAGGACTTGTTGTTAGATCCTCATGAAGAATGCACCTAAGAAACTCAATATATAGAGCAATTTCTGTGTTCTTCGAGAATAAAATCGAGTTTTTCCTTATTCTGACCAAAGTGGTTACTGAACTGCCAGAAGACATATTATTTACACCCCAAAATAATGTTAGACCACATAGTGTGGGATACCATATAACTTCATGAATCAACAGCTAAATATATGAGATTAGTTTCACAAATCATAAAGCCTCTTCAGTAAGCAAGTAGCACCTACAAAATAGAAACAATATGAATAGATACTTTAGAAGCAAAAGTGAAAGATTAGAGAAATAGAAATTGGTAACATTGAAAACAACACATATTAGTTTTTAAGAGAAAAATGATCCAATATAGAAAAAGTTTAAGAAATAAAAAATTTAACAAAAACAGACCATACCAATTTCATTAGATCCATCATCAAAAACAAATTCAAAATATTGCAGAGCTAAAAAGAGAAGCTGTTCTGTTTGTCATTGATGTGTGCACCAAATGATAAAATATAAAAGATTAAACCAAACTTTAAAATCCCAAATCAAAGTTAACTAAATTACATCAAATCTCCGTGTTTCGAAATTCGTCTAAGTACCTATGACAATGGTCAGCATCCAACTTTGATTTCTTAGAAGTGACGAAAATATTAGAAAAATGAAAGAGATACAAAACATATTGCCAAGCAATAACAATCCCAACAACAATATGCTCTCATTCCCCAGTCAATGCTTAAACAAATTTCAAAACATAAAATTATGTTAAACCCTTTTTAGGATTAAACATTTTTCAGAAGGAAGAAGTGTATAGAGAAAACAAATGAATCTTATTTATACATAATAACAAACGTAAATAAGTGGGATCGATCACAACAATTGCTAATCAATAAATATTTGTTTTTTTAAAGTAAGGAGAAGAGACACACAAAACAATTGATTCGGTAAATATTGAAAGTTTTTTATTTTGATCGAAAAAAATTAATAACCATTAGTGTTTATGTTTTCTGTTTCTCTATTTATGTTTTCTAGACTACATTTAATTACATGTATGGACGAAGAGGTTAAACTAAACGTTCATCTAAAAAGCTGAGCTCCTTGAACGTTAAACTATGTTTTATATTTATGTTTTAATAAAAGTCTTTGTTTTTTGTATAAAAAATAAAAGCCTTAGTTTACGGTATATGCAATTGATTGGGTGATTTATTTTTTAGTTTTCCCAATAAATTTCCTAAAACAACTTATTTAGAAAAAAAATTAAAGGAGCCGAGAGATAAACAAATACGTGTCATTTTTTTTATAATTGGTATCGAATAGACCTATAACTTGAAGAGAAAAAATCAGTGATAGTTTAAAATATTTTAAAGTGTTAGTATTGTAATCACTTATTTACTATTTGAAATGTAATTACAATACAAATAAATATTTTTTAATATCAGATAATTGTAATTTAATGTGAGTATACACATTTAAAATCATAATTAAATATAAAAGATAGTATTTAAATCTATTCTGAATTGTTTTTGATAAGAGTGTTTTCAATGTTAAGAAAGAGTATAACGGTTATGACCTTTGTGCAGTTTGCTAGCTTTTCTAAAACCTTTGGAGTATATATGTGTACAAGTCTGAGAAGAAATTATAATATTGCTTTATTTCATCAGAAAACTTGGCCTTTTAATTTTAGAGTTCATGTCAGCTTCAGAATTTACACGTTTCCTTTTAATTTTAGAACTCATTATAAAAATTAAGGTTAATAGTGTTTTTGGTCCAAGTGTTATGAATCTAATTATAGTGTATTTCACAACTAAAATTTTAATTATTAGAACACATTTCTTTTACAAATTGGATAGTTAATAAAAAAATTGATGTTGTATAAAATTGTTATAAAGAACAAAACATAGTTGTTTATTACGACAGATGGGAAAAGAACCACCATCCATCTTCATTCATTATGCGAGTCTTATATATAGACATAGTGGTCAATGCCACTTAACATTGGTTGAGGCCAATTGAGTTATACTCCCACCTTTCAGTCTTTGTTCGTTGATTAAGGAACACATAAAAAAATAAAAATAAATCATGTCCAGCCTCACAATTTGGTATTTCAAACCCATAGAGAAATGATTTATTATCCATCAAACGCTGTTCTTCCTTCTTTTCTTTCTCTCTTTTTGTAATTTCTCATAAAATTATAGTGATCTTTGAGGTACATTTGATTACATTTGTTTTTATTCCCAATATTCAAATTTGGCTCGTATAGTCATAACATGTTATGCATGGAGCTATAAGCCGATAAACCATTTATAATCTTTTTTCTTTGACTAGAGTTATCTAATCATGAAGTATATACATCATTAACACTATGATTAGATTTTTCTTTTTCAACCATTGTTTAAAATAGGTGCAGTAGCCCAGAAATATTTAAAATTTTGTAGTCGGAAAGCAAATTAAGGTTCTCTATTTAAATAATTATAATAATACTAATATATAATAAATATAAGTTTAATTTTTTATATTGTTGACACTACAAATTTTGTACATGATCAATATCTTATTAATGGGAATCAAACATTATGTATATCATATAATACGTAAATTATTATAACTTATATATAAAAAAAATTATATTGGATAATTTATATAAATTAAATTCCATATAATAAAAAAAAGTGGCTGGATCTCAATAATTAATAAAACTTTTGTTATTGGAATATTAATCTTAAACAAATGTTGAGTACAGATTTTATTCCTTACTTGTTTCTCTAATTAAACAAAAAGTCCTTTCTCTCACAAGAGCTAATACCAAAACAAATTATTTATTCATATATGTTTTCTTTTATATAGAAGAAAAGATAATAATTTTGTACTGTTACTTTCGTCTTTAAATATATTAAAAACTATGTGGACAAATCTCATTATATAGTTTAAAAAACATTGTACAGGATTAGAGAAGGGTTATTCCAACTTTCAATCCTTTAAAAAAATTATGTTCAATATATTAAATGCGATATAACTTATTAAAGATATTCAAAATAAATTTTAAATATATAATATCATCTTACAAATTATTATATTATTTTTTGTAGTACCCTAATTTTGTCCATTTTGAAAATAAATATAAAAAAGGAAATGTGTATTTAAAAAAGGAAATAAAATAATTACAATAAATAATTTCATTATGTATTATAAGTTTACAATTTCAAATCTATTTAGAATGTTAAAACCAAATCAAATTACAAACTAAAATAAAGGCAAAATTAAATTACAATAAGATTTAAACCAAACTAATTTAAATTACAATAATTTTTTGTTTAATTTGTTGCTGTTGTTGCCTCTCTGCCTCTCTGTTTCTGATGCAGTGTTTGGCTCTATTGTGTTGCTGCCTTTCTGTTTCAGATGTAGTTGTCATTGACCTTTGCTTTGTAACTGAATTGAGAAACATAAAAACATAATTTTTTTAAATCAGTCTTGGTATACATTGTGCAGAACAAAGAGACAACTTTTAGAGTTTAAAAAAAAGAAACTAAAAGACAAATTAAAGCTCAACAACAGAACTGATCAAAACAGATAAGTCAAAACCATGAATACATCAGGGATGCAGAAAAAAACGCAGAGGATGAGCAAGGCAATCAAAACATTAAACAGGAAATAGATAGAGAAGGACCAAGGCAGACAAAGAAAGCAACTGAACACATAAAAAACTCTATAAATATACCCTATAAAATTTCAAAAAGGGATCTGAGATTAATACCACTAAAAAACGCATAGAAAGAAGAAGACAAGTAAGAAATCACCAGAGGGGCATCAATAACAAACAGCAAATAACAATCGAACAGGTATATTTTTTATATACCATAAATTTGTTTCTTGATCTTCACTTTTTTTTGTTAAAAAAAATGTAGATATTTTAAAAAAAAATCAAGCATAACCGGGAAAACATAAAAAGTTTCAAACCTGCGACATGCTGCCGTCGTCGAAAACGATGTCGTCGTGGTCGCTGTGGCCGCCGTCGTCGTGGGCGTTGTGGCCGCCGTCGTCGCTTGTTTCCTTGTTCGTCCTCATTTTCCTCTTTTCCAGTCGATGCAGCTGTCACATTTTCCCCCCTTTACTTCCAAAACCGTAGGAACATAGAATGGGTAAGGAAGGAGGTAGTTTAGGGCTGAAAAGTATTGCTCATGAACGATTTCTTAGCTTTGTCATTGAACGAGTTTGCTGTTTAGGGTTTGCTATGGAAAACGGCCGCCTCCCTTGACATGAAACTAGGGTTTTTTCTAGTTTCTGTTTACCCGGTTTTTATTTGCTTGGCCGCCTCCTTAAGATAAGCTAGGGTTTTCTAATTCCTTGTTTTAACCTTGCCTGGGCGCCCCATTTGTTTGACAGCCCAAATCCACTCATTTTAATCTCAGCCCAAATCTACTTATTTTAGTCTCAGCCCATAACCCAACTCATTTTTATTTTACTAACTCAACCCTTTTTTTTATTTTATTAATCTCAACTCATTTTTTATTTTACTAATTCACTCATCTAAATCTTATAATCTTAGTCCATTTAAATCTATTCATTTTACTTTTTTTATTAAAAAAAAGGGTTTTAATTTTCTTCATAATAAATATCGAATTTCATCATAAAAATACAATAAATATTATGTTAAAGATTAATTAGATGTGACATCTTTTTAATCTTTGAGTTGTTAGGATACAAGTAAGGGTACAACTTGGTAGTTCTAAAACTCTTCTTCTATTTAACTTATTTATTTTATTTTATTCATTTTATTTTATTTATTTATTCATTTATTTGTTTTAATGAAACTATCTACAATCGACTTATTTAATAGATGTAACTTTTTTATCTTGAGTTGTAAATACAAGTTGTACTACTTGGTGGTTTTGAAACTCATTTTAAAATCGCAAAATAATAAATATATTTTTTTTAGAGGATTAACTTAGATGTGACATCTTCTTATTCCTTGAGTTTTAGGACATGAGTTGTACAACTTGATCGTCTTAAAACTCGTATTTTAAAGTATTTATTTCAAATCAAACTCTTTTATTTTTCTATTTTGTCAAAATATTTTTTTATCACAAAATAAATTTTCTTTAAAACACACTCAACACATCCGTTTGTTTTTTTAATCAAGAACTACGTAGCTTTGATTTCTCCATCGCACCGGGAGATACGTAGGAGCAAGATCACATTCTTGTCAAGCACATAAATAAAAATTTCTTTTTTTGTCATTTATTTGTTAAGTACATATTTATTTCAAAATCATATTTTAAGTATAGTAATAATTGTTATTCATATTTAATAATAAAGAAAAATAAATATACTTAAGTTAAAATTAATTTTGCACAATTAATTATAGGTAACCGTATTTTAACGGATGTCGTAGGGTGCTAATACCTTCCCTACGCATAATCGACTCCCGAACTCAAAATTTGGTTTCAAAGACCATATTTTTTTATTTTTACTATTTTAAGGGTTTCCCAATATTTTCCCTATTTTAAAATAAATTTTGGTGGCGACTCCATTGAATTCGAGAAACACTCGAAATTTTAGGCCGCGACAGCTGGCGACTCCACTGGGGACATTTTAGAGAGTCAGGCCTAATAAATTAATTGTGCATAATTCTTAACTTTTTTTTTTATTATTTTTTTTTGTTTTTTCATTTTCTTTTATTTATTTTATATATTAATTAGTTGATATTATAATATTTTTTAAGTTTGTAGATCATTTTTATTTATTTATTCATGTACTTATTTATTTATTTATCTATCTATTTATTTATTTATTATTTATTATATGTTTATTATCGTTATGAAGTTATTGAATCATACTTATTCTACACCCTACACTTTTATTAAGACACACACTTATGAGTGGAACCTTACACCCGGGTTTGAACAAAACTTAAGTTTAGTTTCGAGGTTGTGTAGTGGTAGCTTCTGGATGTACATCCTGTTTTGGTTAGCATGAAATCTCACATGAGTTTGATCTTATTGAGCTGGTATTGTCACTCAAATAGTTACCTATTGTTGTTGACAATATTCAAAATGAGATTATTGCTCTAGAGACCGTGTTTAGAACTATAGAGCCACTTTGTGAGAGTTTCACTACATAAGCTAATGACCCTTTCATTATTAAGAATATCCATATTAGGCAAAAAACACCTCATACATTCATTCAAGAATGTTTATGATATTCACAACATACATTCACATATTGCATTCATATTTCATGCATTGTTTCTTTCGGAAAATACATTGCATTTTGCATCTAATTTTCAGGATTGTTGGGAATCATAAGAATTTTAGTCACGTGTTAATTAAAGCAGACAATGGATCAGAAAAAGAAAAAACTTTACTTTTAAAATTCAAAACAACACTGATTTGAAAAGTTCAGAGACATCAGCAATCAAATGAAAACTATTACAACGTGATAGTCTTCTTTCCCAAATATGGGAAGATCCAAATCTCTGGCAGTAATGTGCAAACGGGGGCCCACGGCTTTGGCTCAGTATTACGACCCTCTCTTAAGATGTTTCACCTTTCAAGACTTTCAGTTGGCGACATTAGAGGAATTTGAGCGAAATATTGGGTTATTCCTTAAAAAAGGAAATCCTTATCGATATACTGGGCAACCACCAAGTTTGGAGGCAATTTCGGACAGTATTGAAAATCGATATAAGAGAATTGGTCAAGTAAAAAGAAGAAAAAGGGCCATTCATGGTTTTCAAGAAAATATCTAGAGCAAGTGCACGATTAGCCATTAAAAAAGAATGGAGTGCCTTTTATAGACGTTTTGGCTCTAATCATCCTATGGTATTGTTTTATCAAACCTTGATAATTTTTTGTTGATTTTGCTGCTATCATGTCTTCTTATCTTTAACAAACATAAGCAAAATCCAGTTCCCGATTGCGATCTGCTGATGTATACTACTCTCTACATATGCGACATGAGAAGAAAGGGGAACCCATTTTGTGTTGTGCTCCAGTTGTGTATATCTGTTTATGTCTCATATGTTCAAGAAAGGGTATCATATTGAATTAAAGATAATCGTGAATGGGCTCAAAGTAAGCAGCCTTACTGGAGACACAATTTCATGGTATCACAGGGAACAGGGGTAGAGGAAGTTAATATGTCAATGCGGAGATTTCCAAATGTGCCTCTCATGGAACCAAAGGATGTATTAATTACAATCCGGCGGTAGCTTTTGAGACGCTTGGCTACCCTATTGTTGGAAAACAGATGATAAGTCATTGGAAAGCTTTTATTTTGCACATACGGGTATAGTAGACCCACCGAAGTTGCGAAGGATAAGTCGAGCTTGAGAAGATCATCAGAAAAGGAAAAGCACTTGGATGCAGAAGTTGCAGCAATAAGAACCTATCAACAATGGATAAAAAAATAGAGTCCAAGAAATCAAGCTGCCTTTCCACAGTACACCATCAAATGATCAGGAAATGTCTGAACCAATTCTTGTTGCAAATGAAGAGATAGAAGAGCTCAAAAGCAGCTTTGCTAAAATCTGAAGAGGAGAAAAAAAGAAGCTGCTAAAGCAAAGTTAGAAAACAGTCACCAAGAGAATGAGAACTTACGGTCAGAAAATACTTGTAAAAAATCAGTTTATTGAAAGAAGTAACAAGAGGTTGAAGTTGGAAAGAAATAAACTTGACATACAAGAATTGTTTGAGAGGTGCAAATGAAGAGTTAGATGTGCGAAAGCAAGAAAAGAATGCGCTATCGAAGAGGCCTATATGTGGAAGCAAATTGTGGTCAAAAATCAGCAAGCTCTGAGAAGAAGATAAAAAGGAGTTTGAGGATTTAAAAAACAACTTAAAGAAATGGTAGCTGAGTATGAGAGTCAAGTAAGGAACGAGAGGCAACACAATGAAGAAATTGAAGAATTACTCTCTACATCAGAGCACTAAGAATAGAAATGGAGAATTCTAGTGAAGCTGAAGAATTACATCGATTACCAAGAAAAGATCTATAGTGACTAAAGACGAAACCATATATTGGGAGAAATCGAGTTATGACGTTGCTAGGTCAATTAAAGAATCAGAGGTCTATAAAGAGTTGGAAGATAAAGGAAGACATGGAAAAGACTGCTTTTCAAAATTGGCAATGCTAGCTAATCAAGCAGTCTTAAAAATTCCAACACATCTAAAGAGATTGATGCGTAATGCATCGTTGAATACTCCAGTCAAAGTCTACAACGTTCGTTGAATATTGCAAAATTTTGATAGAAGAATTGGAGGAAAAGATTGGTTGTCCTATTAGAAGAGAAGATTGAAATCCCGTAGTCAATGTAGTTTTTTTTTAATTTGAATATGATGTACTCTTTTCTTATCAATGGGATGTTTTATGATTCCAGTCCTCATATTTTTCTTCACTATAATTTGTTCTTGCTAAGGCGTATGATTCCCCCAATATCCAACCATCATAAGTCACTAATTGATTTCATTCCATCACATTCATATTTTAATACTCATAGAATTTTTATTTTCAATTTTATTTTTAATTTTTAATTACTTTTATAAAAAGAAAAAACAGAAAACGCAAAGAAAAAAATCAACAAAGCTGATTCCCCGACACCCTTATCGAACGCGTGCGAATTCCAAGATCATGGATGAACTCGAGCAAAACCAAGAGGTGATAAGAGCGGATGTCAACCAACTGAAGGAAAAGGTCGATCGAATCTTGGAAGCTATACAAGCTTTGGCAAGGAAGGAGAATACAGATGGGGATCCTCCAATTGTAAATGAAGAACACCAAACTACTCCTTCTCATCCACCGGGTTTTACCCCGACTAACCAACAATTCCGCACTGCAACTATGCAATTTCCTATATATGGTCTCCCGCCTGGTTATACTCCACCTGTAGTCATTAACCCCATAGAAAATAACCAAACCACTCAGCTGTTAATCCCAAAACTTAAACCAATCACAAATCCCACCTCATTTGGGCTATGTGCCCCCCAAAAACACTATACCACAGAAAATATTCCATATAGTGTACCTCAAGTGCCCCATTTGATGCTAAACGGGAATTGGATCAACCTCACATCGGGGATGATACACAATCAAAGGAAAATTCCATGTCTTGGAAGAGCGAATAAAAGCAATTGAGGGTATAATGTTTATGGCCTGAAGTTTCGATATGTGTTCTGGTTCCTGATGTGACTATCCTCCCAAATCTCAAGTTCTGACTTTGAAAAATACAAGGGCAACACATGCCTAAAAATCATTCTAACTATGTATTGCATTGAAAAAATGGCTTCTCATGCCATAACGACAAGCTGCTCATTCACCATTTTCCAAGACAGTTTGAGTGGGGCATCGTTAAGTTGGTATAATGCATCTCGAGGAAATCGAATTCGTTCATGGAAAGACCCTAGCCGATGCCCTTTTTGAAACAATACAGGTACAAACATTGACATGGCCCCTGATAGGATGCAACTGCAAAATTCATCGAAAAAGGATAATGAATCTCTCAAAGAGTAGCACAACGGTGGAGGGAAATGGCATCACAAGTGGAACCTCCCTTATCTGAAAGAGAAATGGTTGGTATGTTTATGGATACTTCTCAGTCGCCTTTTTATGATAAGATGATTGGGAGTATATCATCAAACTTTTCTATCTGTCATGATAGGAGAAAGGATAGAAGTGGGATGAGGAGTGGAAGATCGTATGTGCAGCAACCGGCATATAAAACCCCAAACGACATTCACAAAAAAGAAAGAAGGACGCTAATGCTGTAATGGTAAACCCCAGAGTCTCCTATTTTCCACCCATCATTCTTATCGACCCCAAACTTCCAGCCCCAATATCACAAACTCCTTACATTCCTTATCATATGTGGCTGCAACCACACAAGCTTCATACCTCAATATCACCTCTTCAAGACCACCTTTTTTATCACACACTACCCCATTTCCAACAAAGTCATGGATATCCAAATCAATCTCAAATCACTACAGACCACTGTCAATCAAAAAAGTAACACCCGTTTTGACCAATTCCTGTCACGTACAGTCAGTTGTGCCTCACTTACTCCATACTCAATGGTAGTCCCTGAGTCAATGAACCCTCTAGAACCACCATTTCCGAAATCTGATCATCCAAACGCCAATGTTAATACCATGCTGGAGTCTGTATTGGGCATTCCGTCGCAGATTCAATCCTTAAAAACATAAAAGTGCAAGAATTGATCATATGCCAAAAATGGACTTACGTCAAGGATAGATGTCCCAACATGGGAATAATCCTTTGAGGGTCACGGTAGTTGAACTTGCTTCATCTCATATAAGAAGAGATGTACTAGTATACCAAAAATATGAATTGTATCGACCATAGCGCGCATGCATTGGAAAAAAATGATGCTTTTCCTAAGAACCATTGAATTCTCTCTAAAGAAAGAGAATCCTAAGCCAATTCAAAGTGGAAAAAATGATATTATAATTGTTTCAAGACCAACCTCTTTTCTTATGAAAATAACAAAACGGTTCCATGGAATTATGGAAGTCACATTCCCATTTAGTAAATCATCAAATCAATGCGATATCTGTAAGCCTCAAGGTACTGATGATACACCAATATTCAGGGATGGCGGTAATGACCGAAGTGGTGAGTATACCACTCCTGAACTACTTTAGGAAAAAAGGAAGGTCGTGGAGAAAAAGGAAGGATGTTGTGCACATGCTATAAAAGGCATCAGATAACTTGCAAAAAGACAATAACTGAAGAAGAAGCAAGATTTTTGAATATAAGCAATAGTGAGTATAAGGTGGTAGATCAACTAATCAAACCCTTCTAAGATATCTGTTCTTTCTTTGTTATTAAACTCTGAGCACATAGAAGGCATACTGATGAAAGTTTTAAACGAGGCCCATGTTACTCATGATTCATACCGTTGTACCAGTTTGATGGAGTTGTCGGTAATATCACCGCCTGTAACGGGTTGAGTTTTAGTGATGTTGAATTACCAGCTGAAGGGGTGGAGCATAATAAAGCACTACACATCTCTGTGAAATGTCATGATCATATTCTTGCGCGAGTGCTAGTTGATAATGGTTCATCGTTAAATGTCATGCCAAAATCAACACTATCAAAACTATTTGTTGATGGGGCTTGTTTGAAGCCGAGTGCTATGGTGGTGAAAGCATTTGACGGGTCCAGAAGACAAGTTATTGGTGAGATTGACCTGCCGATTCAAATCGGACCCCATAACTTTGGAATAACTTTTCAAGTGATGGATATTAAGCCGGCGTACAGTTGCCTTTTAGGGAGACCGTGGATTCACGCTGCTGGAGCAGTGACATCCACTCTCCATCAAAAGCTAAAGTTTATAGTGAACAATAAACTGGTGATAATATCTGGGGAAGAAGATATGATAGTGAGTCATCTATCTTCTACACGCTACATTGAAGACATAGAGGAAGCCATTGAGACTTCCTTCCAAGCATTAGAAATTGCCAACGCTGTCTTCATGGGTGAAGGATTTCGTTTAAAAGAACCAAAATTATCTACCACGTCATTGAAGTCTACAAAATTCATGTTGGAAGAAGGAGTTTTTGTCAAATTCGGGAAATTGATAAAAATACCAGAAAAGAAGGATAAGTACGGGTTGGGATATATACCTACCAAAGCTGATCAAGAGAACGTTGTAAAGGAAAAACGAGAAAGCAAGCTAGCTCGTTGGGAAAACCGGGTACCAAATTCACAAAAGATCCCTATTTGTGACATTCGTCAAACCTTTCAAAGTGCTGGAATAATATATGCTGATCAAGTGGCTGTTGTAGAAGAGGATCGTGTTGATGATGATACCCTCAAGCTAGTGTACCCTTGTCCTCCAAACACCAATCTCAACAATTGGAAGATCATCGAGTTTCCTGTGTTTATTAATTCATGTTCAAAGTAATTATGTATTTTTTAACTCCTTTTGCTCTGCCCAAGGCTATAAGGATAACTAGTTAGGGCATATGTATTTCAATTTCGTACTTATTATCAATAAATGCATTTTTGAATTCTCCAACTGGTTTTTTTTTTCTCTTTTCTCTTTCTTTTGGCAATCCTTATTCATATTTTCTTTTTTTCCTTTTTTCTTCTTAATTTAAACAATGCAGAGTCGAAAATGAATATGTTGAAAATAGCAGCGCTAGAACCATTTCTTGTAATTTTGAACGTCTGATTAATCATGCTGATGAGGATTGTGAAGAAGATTGTGAGCTTCTCCCAGAATTAGAAAGCTTAATTGAACATGAAGCTAAGATAATCCAACCCTATCAAGAACCTGTTGAGGTGATCAATTTAGGGACTGAGCGTGATAAAAAAGAAGTTAAAATTGGTATGTCTATGAAAGAAAGTGAGCGAGAAAAGTTGGTTAAACTTTTAATTGATTATGTGGATGTCTTTGCATGGTCATATCAGGATATGCCTGGGCTAGATACTAACATAGTTGAACACAAGCTACCACTCAAGCCTGAATGTGCTCCAATTAAACAAAAATTGAGGAGGATGAGGCATGATATGTCAGTTAAAATTAGAGAAGAAGTCAAGAAATAATTTGATGCTGGTTTCTTAGCAGTAGCAAAATATCCTCAATGGGTGGCTAATATTGTACCAGTTCCAAAGAAAGATGGAAAGGTTCGAATGTGCGTTGATTATCGGGATTTAAATAAAGCTAGTCCTAAAGATGATTTTCCTTTACCTCATATTGATGTCCTAGTGGATAGCACTGCTCAATACTCTCTTTTCTCCTTCATGGATGGTTTCTCAGGGTACAATCAAATCAAGATGGCTCCCGAAGATATGGAGAAAACTACATTCATCACACAATGGGGGACTTTCTGCTATAAAGTGATGCCATTTGGATTGAAGAATGCTGGGGCAACCTATCAAAGAGCAATGGTAACTTTGTTTCATGACATGATGCATAAGGAAATAGAGGTTTACGTGGATGATATGATTGCAAAATCTCGGACCGAAGAAGAACATGTTATTAACCTTCAAAAGTTATTTGAGCGACTAAGGAAGTTCAGACTCCGTTTAAACCCTGCTAAATGCACATTTGGTGTAAGATCAGGCAAGTTACTTGGGTTTATCGTTAGTCAAAAAGGGATAGAGGTGGACCCAGATAAAGTAAGAGCAATACAAGAAATGCCGGCTCCACGCACGGAAAAAGAAGTTCGTGGCTTTTTGGGCAGATTGAATTACATTGCCAGGTTCATATCGCATCTCACCGCTACATGCGAGCCAATTTTCAAGTTGTTGCGCAAAGACCAAAAGGTTGAATGGAATGATAATTGTCAAAAAGCTTTCGAAAAGATTAAACAGTACTTGTCAAAACCTCCAATCTTAGTGCCTCCTGTTCCTGGGAAACCTCTTATTATGTATCTGACAGTACTTGACGATTCAATGGGTTGTGTATTGGGGCAACATGATGAATCTGGTAAGAAAGAACATGCTATTTATTATTTGAGCAAAAAGTTCACCAGCTGTGAAACGAGGTATTCACTACTTGAACGAACATGTTGCGCATTAGCATGGGCTGCTCGTCGGTTAAGACAATACATGTTATGTCATACAACTTGGTTGGTGTCTAAAATGGACCCAATTAAGTATATCTTTGAGAAACCTGGTCTTACTGGAAGGATTGCCCGTTGGCAGATGTTGTTATCAGAATACGATTTGGTATACGTTACACAAAAAGCTATAAAAGGAAGTACCCTAGCAGAGTATTTAGCCCAACAACCTGTAGAAGATTATCAATCAATGCAGTGTGAATTCCCCGATGAAGGCATCATGACTTTATTTGAAGAGAATGAATCACCTGATAAAGAAAAATGGATGCTGGTGTTTGATGGTGCTTCTAACGCGTTAGGTCATGGAATTGGGGCAATTTTGATTTCTCCGGAGAACCAGTTCACTCCATTTACGGCTAGATTGTGTTTTGATTGCACAAACAATATTGCAGAGTATGAAGCATGTGTAATGGGCATTAAAGCAGCCATTGAGTCAAAGATAAAAGTTCTTGAGGTATATGGAGACTCATCTTTAGTTATCCATCAAACAAAAGGAGAGTGGGAAACTCGAGATTCCAAATTGGTTCCGTATCATACACATATCAAAGAATTGGTAGAAAACTTCGAGCATATCACTTTTCACCATATTCCTCGAGAAGAAAACCAACTGGCTGATGCCTTGGCCACATTATCATCAATGTTCAAAATAAGCGTCGGTCAGGATGTGTCGGTCATAAAAATTCAACAAAAGGATAAGCCAGCATATTGCTTATCAATAGAAGAAGAGCTTGATAGCAAACCATGGTTTTATGATATCAAATCCTATGTTAAGAATAGGGAATATCCATCAGGTATTTCAGAGAACGACAAGAGGGTTTTGAGGAGACTCTCAATGAACTTCTTCTTAAATGGTGATGTGCTTTACAAGAGAAATCATGATATGGTTCTCCTCAGATGTGTGGATCAAGCTGAAGCAGAGAAAATTATTCAAGAGGTTCATGAAGGTTCTTTTGGAACTCATGCAAATGGACACGCAATGGCAAGAAAAATCTTGAGGGCTGGCTACTATTGGTTGACCATGGAATCCGACTGTTTTAGTCACGTAAAGAAATGTCACAAATGTCAAATATATGCTGATAGATACATGTACCGCCCACCTCTTTGAATGTTTTAACATCACCATGGCCGTTTTCAATGTGGGGGATGGATGTTATTGGACTCATCGAGCCAAAAGCTTCTAATGGTCATCGGTTTATCTTGGTAGCTATTGATTACTTCACGAAATGGGTTGAAGCCGCTTCTTATGCCAATGTGACGAGAAGTGTGGTTGTCAAATTCATCAAAAGAGAATTGATTTGTCGATATGGCTTACCAAACAAGATAATCACTGATAACGCGACTAATTTGAATAACAAAATGATGAAAGAGTTGTGTGATAGTTTCAAAATTCAGCACCATAATTCTTCGCCATATCGTCCAAAAATGAA
>PGTU02006077.1:0-22685 GCA_002896215.2 Cicer echinospermum
TAAGAGAGAGAAGTACGGGAAGGAGTATAACGAGTGCAAGCACTATCCAAGCATTGAAGAAGCTCTGCATTTTCTTGATGATGAAGAAACAAGCGAGAAGGAGTTGTTAGGATTGGAAGTTGGTTTAGTTGCTATATTAACTCACTCACTCACTCACTAATCACTATAATCATGAGTATGCTTTTGTGATTATTATGGTTTTTTTAACTGATTATGGTTATTTAGTTTGTTTGCATATTGATGCTTTAATCCTCTAATATATAGAATATCTGGAATGCATATAATTCTGGAGTCAATATATTTATACTTATTTAATGAAAATTGGACGATTTAGAGTTTATGTCTGTATTTTTACGTAATAATAAAATTTACATATAATCTAAGTTGTCTAATAATTTTATTTTTTTTTTTGAAAAAAATTAAATAGAATATATTAAAAATAATCTAAGCTCAAAGTGTGCCTAGAAATAATCATAAAGAGTTTAAAAATCTCATAAACATACTTAGGTGTGCAATTTTGATTACTCACGGATATGATTTTTTTATGCAACTCTATTCCTATGATACTAGAGTCTGAGACTAGAGGAAAACATAGGAAAAAGATGGTGAACACCGATTTTATTATGAGAAAATAAAATATAAAGAGAAAAATGACGGTGTTAATGAGTGTACAAAAATATAAAAAATATTTTATATAAAAATATATAGAAAAAATGTAAGTGTGATATAAATATTAATAAGAAATATACAGAATTTTTATTAGTTTTACTGGGATGTGGATTCTCCCCCCAAGCATCTCCACTCTAGCTATCTCCACTTCACAACCATCAACTCATTTAAAAAATATTACGGCAAAAAAAGAACAAGAGAGAGAAAATGATTTATGAGAAAGATAGAGGTGAAAAGGGTGTACAAGGTATTTTGATGTAAAAGTTTCTATTTAGATTTAGTGTAGTTAGAAATAATGATTACTAGTGAGTGTTGTGCTAGGTGAAAATAATGTATTGAGTTGCTATTTTTTATAGTGAAATTAATCAAATATTATTTATTTGCGACGTACGTACCAATTTATTATTTTTTTTAGATTTATAAAAGTGATATATTATGTATTTTATTTATTTAAATAAAATATTAAAGATGTTAAGATATCACATGATATAAGATGACATTTTAATTATAATGACATCGGTTAATTACTCATCATCATTTGAGCTCTCTTAACAGTTTAAATTAAAAAAAGAAAAAGAAATATTACAAATTTGGGTAGTATGGACCAAAACTCAAGAAGAAAATATCATAAATAGACCTATTGACTCATTAAAAATCTTTACGTAAAATTTCTATGGAATAAAATCGATAAAAATGAAAAACAGGAATGCAACGCAAGAATATCTCAATCCAAACAGTAAGACAAAACAATACATAAGACTATCAATATGTAGTTAGCGAGACCTTAATCTATTTCGAAAGAAGTTAGAGGCAACAAACTCTAAATATAGGAGAGCATGAAAAATCTATAACAATGTGATGGAATGCAATTTTGCCATTTGTTGCGAAGTTTCTAAGGAACAATTATTCACATTAGAGAAAACTGTGCACTATTTATACGTATGAGACTACAAGGGAAGTCTAACTTGTTTATAATGAAAACTAAAAGAAAGTCTGGCTTCCCATGTGAAACTTTAAAGGAGTCTTATGTGAGACTTCAAAGAAATTCTTAATTTGAATATTCGCTTAAAGATTTCACATTATTACCACTCTTTATATGTAACACTATTATTTTAATATAATTTATTGTTTGAGGTTTATGAAAAGTGGTTAAAAATAGTGATTAATAGAAACACTTCATATCCACATACAACGAATTTTTAAATTATCACAATGGAAGTATATATTTGACGTAATGTTTGTTAGGGAATCATGGATGGTCTTATATTTCCTCTATATCCAACTGGAGAATTATATTGTGCGTTGCTTGATAATTCATTTTCAAGCATAAAAAGACCAAAACTGTTTCTTGTTTTTTTTCGATACGTCATGCATTTCATTTATGTTTATCATGAATTTCTGTAGTTGTTTTCACTAACTTGTTTCAACATTGCTTGAAATATTATCTAATGTCATCTTTTACATAACAAATATTTTCATTCAAAATAATTAACTACTAAGTTCTACTCAACAATAATTCATAATTTATACAATTACATATTAAAAAAACGAAGACTCAGCATCTATGAATAATATATAACCTATCACAAAAAAAAATATGCTCATGAATATATATTAACAGTGGTCAATGAATGAGTCACTACGCCAACCCAACAAAGGAAATATGTAATTTGATCTCTCTGCAGTCAATATTAAGTATTAAATAAATATAATCACAATTATTATTCTATTATTAAACAAAATATAAATCCACCAATTTTGAAATAGATTTATATTGCTGTCCTGTGTGAGATGAATGAGTTCTGTTGTGATAAGGAAACATAAAAATTTTGGTAAAAAAAAAATGGCTTACTGACGTTATGTGATATTAAGCCAACTACACTCATCACGAATACCAATATATGCTTTTAACTGTAATATAATTAAAAGTATTTCTCTTATATGTTTACTGAGAAGATATATGTTATGATCTCTGTCATAAATGGATGGAATAATTGAACATACAAATAATATATCTTTTAAGTATATACGTTGAGTTTGGTGAAAGAGAATTTTATTTGGCTATATGAGAAATAGCGATAGTATAGTTACGATGAGTTTTTTCCAGATACCCATGTCTAGAACCAAGGACTTCCCGTTAATGAAGAGGAAATTTAAAATTATGACTTCAATATAAAATAGTTATGGGGCAAATTAAAATTAATAATATATTTTAAAAACAAAAAATTAGTTATTTAATTAAATCAAGAAGATATAAAAGAATTTTAATCTAAGTAGTCTCTAAATTAAAGGTTAAAAATATTAAATATAATAAAAGAAACATCAATGAACCATATTATTGTACAACATATGATTATTATAATATATATATTATTTGAAATATTTGACACCTCAGGTTGAATGTTGTTTTTGTAATTAATAACGTACAGATTTTCTCTATTAGAAAAACTAATTAACAAAGTCTCAAATATACCATGGTAGAGAATCAAGAATCAAGACTTGGAATCTCTAAGTAAAATTATCACACTAGTTAAATGTGATAAGCGTGAGTGTTAATATTAATTTGAGCTAGATAAATTCAAATTACACAATCAAAACATTAATAAATTTTATGCATAAAAAGACCTCAGTCATTTATTTTAAAATTGGACGACGCGGACTATATGCAACATCAATCATATCTGAAAACCTATAGCAAAATAAATATAACTCATGTCTAGTGCAAGCTTATCCACCACTATATGGGCGATCACAATAGCGTATTGTTTCCTGAAACAGATTGTTATAGGAAAACTCATATTCAAAGACTCAAGTGAACATCCAAAGTTTCAATTACTAACAATGAGTAAACTAAAATCACTGCATATTTTGCGATCTCAATTTGTGATACCCGTATCAATTTAATCTCTCATTTTATTGAAATTCTATGTAGTCAGTGATAATGTGTTACGTTAAAGAACACGCCTGCAAAATCAGGTACCAATTTCATATCTAGTTTTCTCCCACTCTTTCCTCTTATATCTAGCTTGAATAAATAAAAGCAACTTCCATCCTTAAGCTATGACAAATATTATCCATCTAATACTACATATAGCTATCCATACTCATAAGAATGATACTTGTCAATTTGCAATTAGTCGTTCTGAAATGGGTTAGTTCATTGTTAGCTAGTAAAATCTATGACAGGTAAAAATACATTAGTGTAGATGCTTTCTTCCATTATTTGCTACATCAAACCCAAACACATCTTATATTAAATGGTTATTGTTGGTAGTTTTGTTTTTTGAAATATCGAGCCACTATCATGTTCATCAATGGTGTTGGACTTATTGATATTATACTATATTGAATCACCACACCAAGCCTGCTATAGAATTCTTATATCTTTGGATTTTAGACACTAGAGACAAATGGAATCACCAAATTGAAGATTTTAGTCGATTATCGAAAACCTATTCCGATCAATCCTTATGTCAACGATGTCAACTTAATGTGACACATCATCATATGGCCAAATGAAACTAAGCGATGGGACTAACCTGATCAATTGTTTGATAAATTATAGACTATTTTGAAATATTGATAAAATAAGTTAATACAAGTGTTTAATTTAAGGGATCAAATTGGATATTTACTCTCCTAACAATAGTCAATTTGTTAGAAGGAAAAAATGTACCAATTGTTGCAATTGACACATAGTTTGACATTTTGCTCACACTCACTATGACTTGAATTCAAGTCCAAAATTAGTAACTTATACGTAAATTTTATTATAAATCTCAATGAGATTAGTAGCTCTCCGTGATCTTGCATGGGATGTGTCTCCCCTAATATAAATTTAGTTTCATAAAAAAAAATCACAGAAGCAATGTAAATATACAATGCAATTGCTTTGTCTATACTTCATTAATAATATCACAACCAGCACTCCACAGAGGAGATGTTTTCAAGGGTGTTGAAGAATTTACAAATGCTTCTAATCTATTCTGAAATGTCACTTCACTAGTCTTTAATAACAAAGGTAGAGGAAAACACACCCCCATTTCTACACACCTTTTATGTCTAGGCTTAATCCTATTCTCTAAGCTAAATGAGAAATAATGTGGAAACTCTTTCACCTCCTTCAAATCTCTCCCCATCTCCACCACAAAGTAATTGTATTTAGGCTCCAAATTATTCTTAATACTATAACAAAACAGCTGAGGAAATCGTCGAAACATCGAAGTTGTGTCGCGGCGAGAGAACCCGATATTCTCAAAGTAATTGATTCGGGGTATAAATTTTTCTTCGACACTACATGACAGCAAATGTGTGTGCTTGTTTACCTCTTCGATGCCAATACTTTGGAGGAAGTACATGGTAGGACGTAGTTGCTTATCAACATTGCATATAATCAACCGAGGACGACGATTTATCACGTGCTTGATATTTTTGCCACTTACATGAACTTCGCGGTGAAGGAATGTGAAGACAGGTATAATGTCCGAGACTTTGGTAGTTAGAATCTCAGGGCACATGCCAACCATACGTCGAAACTCGATTGCAGTGAAATCCATAGCAGTAATGTTTCCACGGTGGATTTTATATCATCAAGTGAGGCGGTGATCAGCATTGGATGATCTTCAAATAAGTGAGAAAGAGTCGATACCGATAGACTCCAGATACAGGGCCTTTATTTCGAAACTGGTATCGCAGTTGGGAGGGAGAGTTTGGTTTTGGACATCGCCACTTACAACCTGCAGTACATCAGAAGCACAGGAAATTTCAAGCCGGTGATAATTTAATCATTAGTCAGCAATTCATCATGCACACAAATAGTCAATTGTCTTGCTAAAAACATGAAAATTTATGCGAGAACCAAGATTATCACAAGGACAATTAACAATTTGTCACTGCTATTATAATCTGTCATTAACAATTAGTTCTTTTGTCAGAACCTTGATGGTTTGCATGTATGAAAATGAATGAAATTTGATGCGGTTCAATTCCAAGAAAGTTGAGCAAAAGGAGAATAAACTCCCTATATAAACACTATATAAATGCATGAAAAAGTTCACCAGAAATCCAATCTAATCTATATATCATCAAAAGCTATACCAAAAACAACATAACATTTAATCTAAATTAGCAAAAGTCAAGTGTTATGTACTATGTAAACTATCCTGAAGCCAAGAATCATTAAGCAGGGTTAAAATGAGATACATGTCACAACATTTATCAAATGCATAATAATAGATGGCAGGCGAGACTCAGGACCAAGTACTTCAAGGAATTTAAGGTAGTAAGTAGCAAACTTGTCGAAGATATAACCATTTAACAAATTTCACTAATTTTCTAATTAAAATATACCGGAATTTATAAAAATAGTTCCTCTGCGAATACCATTTGAACTTCAATGAAATAGCCACCAACTATCATTGGATGAAGAACGTGCTCATTTTACCAGTGGTGTCAAACGGTGGCGCTATAGCACGTGAAATTTGAACAAAATCGCTATTGTTGCGCAATACACTAATTAGTAAAAAGTGTTGTCAAACAGAAGCTATAGATGTTGAGTAGCGGAATTTGAACAAACAGGTATTTTTTTTTCTATCTGCAATTGACAACCCTATCATATGATCAACCCCCAAAAGAAAGAAAAAACTATATCTTTCTGGGGGCAAACAACACCATAGAATTCAGCAATAAAGGGCAAGAGCCGTAAACAAAAATTAATTTATTCTGCAAATAAAATAAAAAATATTTAATATCTTCAAATCAAACATTGCCAAGGACAACTAACAATTAGAAAATCCAAACTAGAACACTATTAAGTAGAGAACCAATTTTATGCTAGAACATTATTAAGCCGAACCCACTAAGAAAAATCAAAACTAGAGCGTAATTAAGCACAGAGCCAGTATGAAAAACCTAAAGTTGAGCATTATAAATCAGACATAACCCAATAAGAAATATCTACACTGAAGCATTAATAAGCAAAAACCCAATAAGAAAAATGAGAACTTGAAGTTATTAGGAAGAATGAGGCATAAAAAAGAGAAAGAAAAAAGGCTTACAGTAGCTCTGCGAAGAAGGAAGGTCGTTGGAATGGAATGAAAGGGAAGTGGGAACCCTAGAATGAAAGGCTTACAGAAGACGAGTGAAGGATTTGGGAATCGGGTTATCGGTTGAAAATAATCGTGTTGTTGCAGTGGCAGAGCACCTTTTGGTTAGTTAGGATAGAAACAAGAAGAAAGCAAGAAGTAGAATAAGAAATAGGATTAACAAGGTTGTGAATATTATTGAAATTGAATTATTCGAATTATTATTATAGATTATTATTGGATGAATAATAGAAGTGACATCTTGGGAGTTGTGTTTCTGGATTGGAGTGGATGGATTGAGGAATAGAGAGAATGCATGCCTGTCACTTCTTGCATTGTGGGCCCTCTCTTTCTTCTCTACTTTCTTTCCTACCCTCAAACCCAAATCACTAACATTCGAAAGTTTTTATTAAAGTTTGACAAAAATTATTTTAGTTCGTGTTCTTTAACAAATTAAAAAAAAAAAACTTTAAAAAGAACTCTAGAATTGATTTAATTAATATTTAAATAGTTATTATTATCCAATCATAAAATATATAAGCCTAATTAATACGTGGTAAAGTCCAAAGAGATAATACAAAGTGACTTAATTAGGGTTAGGCAAAGTAAAAAAGGGATGAGATTATGCACTTCAAATTTCTCAAACCATTTTTGAATTTTTTTTAAATGATTTGTCGTAGTCATTTACCACTTTGACCTAGATTTTTTTTCTTTGATGTCATCTTTTACATTGCAATTTTGATTAAAGTTGCAAGATATTTGTCTCTGTCCCCTTGGCAGCCCTATTTGAGGCCTTGAGGCCCAAATTGAAGGAAGACAATATTAAAAAAAAATGGCCCTAATGGTGATTTTTACTATGGGGAAATGACTTAATTTCTCTATGATTAATCTATACCTTCAAATAATAGTTATTTAATGACCTAGATCATTTATAGGTAATAAGTTCCACCATAGTTCTAGCACCATTAGAATACAATTAAATAATTTATTCCTTTAATTTTTATTAACTAGTCTATTAACCTTAAATTAAAATTAAAAAAAAAAAACTCAAATGTTTTTCTTTTTTAATGATGGACAGAATCATCAACATTGATTATTGGGTAAGATCCATAGAATAAATAATGAGTAGTGATGTAAAATGAATTGAGTTTGTTTGACCAATCCGTTTAACTTGCCATTTTAAACGGGTCAAGTTAATATTTTAAACTCAATCATCTAAGTTGAATCATTTCGCCGTTGAAAAATAAGATGGGGTGAGTGGGTTGTCCTATTAACCTAGTAAAAAAAAATACAAAAATATGGTTAATTTATATTATATTGAGTCTGAGTTACATTACGAGCCAACCCGCTAGTCAATTGAGGGACAAAGCAGATTAGAGTTTCAACACAACTATTTATGTTGGTTCCAACCCACACTTAATTTAGACGGGTTGCTGACGGACATATCAAATGAAACAGACCGGTCCAAGTTTACCATCCCAGATCGTTAAAAATATTCAAAGAACTATCAAACATATTTGATTTAGACTACTGACGGACAATGACTTCATGAGAATCTAAAATTCGTCTTTTCATGCATAAGCTTTAAACTGATTATAAGTATTTGAACCCTACTTTACAATAATTAAAACAGAAAGAATTAAGTGTGAAAATATTGGCGATCATCCATAACCCTTTAGGAGGAAAGTAGCAAAGGCAAAAAGGCAGCAGAAGAGAAGATGCCAGATTTAATTACTATAATGTTTTCAAACAAACTGAGTGTATTAGATAGGATGGGTTCAATACTTAGTGAGGACCTATGTGAAATATAAGGAAAATCTTTTAAATTAAAAAAAAAAAAATCTTTCTAATTTAATTTATAAAAAAACTAGAGGCACTAACAAATTAATTTAAATAAAAAATTTATTTAAATTTTATTTTTTTACTTTTGTAGATGTCAAAATATTGTATTAAATGTCAATTGGTGATTTTTGTCTTAGTTATGAAAGCCTTTACTAGTTGTACATAATCTTTTGAGAGCTTAATATTCTTAACAAATATTATTTTTGTTGGAAATCTAAAGCTCTTGCTTTAGCAGTTTGGGCCTTAGACCGACTTTAACGAGTTTACGATTAGAATTTTATATTCTGATTTTATTGGTTTATAACACAATTTTTTTAATATTTCAAAATACTTTATGTATTTACAAATATTTAAAATATTTTACAGCATTTTAAGTTAAAATTCAAAGTTTACAGAGGAGCCAATAAAAAAAACTAAATTATAACGTTTGAATAAATAAAAATAAAAATAAAAGTAAAAATAAAAATAAATTAGTTTTTATCTTATAAATGCACCTTGTATGGTAAAAGATTATTGCGACACTTAATATCTTACTGGTTGAAGTTGGAGTATCCCACTTCTCTTCGTATAGTGTATGTAAATTTTATAACTAAATTCTTTAAAAAGAATTGATAATTTTTTTAAATATTTTAATAACAAAAATTGTTCTAGATATGTTCTCCTACCTCACATTTCTCTACATATACACAGTTATATGGGTCATTCATAAATTAACATCTTCTCATTTTTATTTTCACATTATTTAACAAGAACAATTCTTATTTTCTATGTATTGCTAATTATTATGTGTCAAATTTTGATTGTTTAGTGTCACATCATTTATTCAAAAAGTAATTATTTTAAAAAATAAAATAAAATTATGATAAAACTTTTTGGATGAAGCAGTCACAATTCAAAATACGAAAATAATAAACTAAATGAAAATTAATAGATATTCTAAATGTCAAATTTTTCATAATCGATCTTAATATCCCATAATATATAACAGAAAATCAATCCACCAGAGACATAATATATAATAAAAATCGATTTTGATATCCCATAATATATAACAGAAAATCAATCAACCACCACATAACATATAATATTATGAAATTGACTACTACTACTACCTAGAATGCCACATCTTCTCAAAATCGATCTTAATTTACTAGTTATCTTGCTAATTCTCGTTATAGTTCTTGCAAAGGGTGATTCCAAATACTTTCAAATAAACATTGTTGCTTATTGTAATTTAATTTGATCTAAATTATGTATATCGACACATTATAAGTGTATCATATGTGTTGAGGTGTATTGTGCTAGATTATTATCGACACCTTTTGATCCAAAATTCATTCCAATTTAACGAAATGAATTTTCTTTATTAGTATTTGCAATGATTATAAAGAAAAGGTAACGATAATACGCTTCTAAATATATAAAATCTCTACATATATCAACTGTTACTTACATAGTACACCAATATTCTTTTAAAGGTAAACATCAAGACGAATGAAGATATTGATAGTTGATGGACAAGATTAAGAAATATAAGCATCACTTCTATATAATTATTAAATTTAATGTTCAAAGTCTAAAATAAACTGCAATTCATAAAAGTTGTGTTCATTTTATAAAGTTGTATTTTGTTTTTAAAAAATGTTTCGAAGCCTAAAATAAAGTACAATTATAAAAGTTGTTTTCATTTTATAAAGCTATATTTTGTTTTAATATTAGAATTTTTTTTTGTAGAATTTTTAATTATTCGTATCAGTAGGTAAACGTCTCAGTATTTATTCTCTTTAAAAAAATTTTAAAATCGAACTATTATAGCCTCAAATTTTGGCTTTTATGTTTACTTTATGAGTTTCGATCATCTCAATTCAAATTTCTATCAATTTTTCTATTGTTTTTAATTTAATTTTACTTTTCTAAATTTTTTCCATTGAATTGAAAGTTTATATATTATAGATTATGCAAATAAATTTTTACACAAATCTAAAATCATTTGACATGTTATTGAAATCCATGAAGATTAATTGTGTTCAATAAAAATGAATAAAACGTTAATTTTGATGTATCTCAATAACATATCTAAATCAAATGATTTTAGATTTGTGTAAAAATTTAAATATTTATAATATAAACTTTCAATCTAAAAAAATTAAAAATAAAGTGAAGTAAATAATATTTGGATTGAGATGATATAAAATGATATAATAACATACTATTTGCTTCCACGTCTTATGTCGATATTCAACACTTCAACAATTACAGCGCTTGTTTTACAGCGCTTTGAATCAAAAGCGCTGTAATAGGTTCTGTTTTTTAAAATATAATTACAACAGCACTTGTGTTTAGCAAGCGCTGTAAAATGGGCGCTGTTAAATGTCATTTTTGGCGTAGTGCACCATTCTTATGTCGATATTCAACACTTCAACAATTACACTCAAATTTGATAGTTGCCCAATATATCGATAAAAATTTCCTTTCTCTAGAGAGTAAACCAATATTCGTTCGAATTCTTCTAATTTCAAGGTCAACTGAAAGTCTTGAAAGGTGAAACATCTCAAGAGAGAGTTGTAATACTGAGCCAGTACCATGAGGGCCCCTGTTTGCACATCCAGTACCAAGAGGTTTATGATCTTCCCATATTTATTAAAGAGACTTTCACGTTGTATGATTTTGATTTTATTGTTGATGTCGCTTAAACTTTTCAAATCAGGTTGTTTAAACTTGAAAAGTAAAGTTTTTCTTTTTTCCGATCTCATTATTCACTTAACTAACATGTGACTAAGGTTCATATGATTCTCCAAAAATCTTAAAATTTAATAACATGCATTTATTTTATTTTCTGTAGAAAGTATGAAAAAAAATGCGATGAGAATGAATGAACATGTAGAATATAATAATTATATATATAATAATATATTAATGTATAATAATGATATTTAACAAAAATAAAAATGCAGCTGTGCAGGCTGGAAAAAATTGAGCCTACGTTAACGGTGTCCACTTCGTCAAATTTAAAAAGAAAAGTTGAAGCTACTCTACTCAATTGAAAGAAAAAAAAGGTGAAATCTATTTGTACGCCCAGCGTAAATATATATATATATATATATATTAATAATAAATAATAATTTATAAATAAATAAAATAAAACCCTTGCCACCCCTTCATTTTTCCCATTTCCTCTCTCTCTTCCTCTCGGACAGCAACCCCTCCCCCTCCTTCATTTTTTTGTTTTTCTTCCTTCTTTTCTTTCCCTTCTTATTGCTTCTTCCCATTCTATTACTCAAACCCTCAATCCTTAAAAGATATTTAACATCCCCACAAGCTTAATTTCTCAAACTCCTACAAATTCTTTTGGTTGAGATTTTTGAGTTAGGGTTTGTGTTCTAAGGGAGAAAAAGGGTACCCCTCTCTTGAAAGTGGTTTATTGAGACTCATTGAGGTAAATGCACAACTCTAATCCTAGTATGAATTCATAGAAAAATGTAGTTTTGAGTAAAAATCTTATTTCGTGTTTAGAGTATATTTAAATGATGTTGATAGTTTCCTAGAGGTAGTTAAACTTAGAATAAATTTCTCTAAAGTTTTGGAAATATTTTTTTATACTCAGATTTGTCAACTGAGACTTTGCCGGCTACTCTGAGAGTTGTTGGAGAGCAAACTTAGACGATTCTCCATAACTGTGAGTTGACGACGATCATCGTCATATATTTTTATACTGCTATTATTATTATTTTACTTGTTTTCTATATTAAAGTATTTATTGAAAAATTTGGGAAACACAACCTTTGAATTGTATCTCGATTTCGTCAATTATTTAATTTAACGGTCGTTGTCATATAATATGTTATTAATCTGATTTACGTATGATTTAAAGTATTTAAATCTTGAATTTGTTATGCGATTGAATATGTTTTTCACGAATTACGATGAAATGATTTTAAATGCGCGTTTTGGGAATTTGGTGTTATTGTTATTAAATCGTTAACTGCGTTAGGTGCACCTAGTTACCACGTGTTGATTAGGGAGAGTTAACCGTTAGATGGAGCCGCCCTTACGAGAGAGGTCATCCGTAGGAGGAGAGGGCTATCAACGAGATGTAAGCTCCCTAATTGATACGTGCTGTTGCGTTGCGGAATTGAGGGGAGAGGGCCATCCGTTAGATGGAGCCGCCCCTAAGGGAAAGGCCACCCTTAGGAGGAGAGGGCTATCAACGAGATAAAGCCGCCTCTTGGTTCTAAAAATTTGTATTGTTATTTGTTTGACTTTTATAATGATTTTAAGGTTGATCATTTTGATTTCGTTTCGTTATTCACTGGATTTTTAATATTTTTGTCAAGCGATTAAACAGTTACTCGTGCCTTTTGTGTTTCCCTTCTAATTGATGGTGATTGTTGTCTCCTCACTAAGTCTTTGTGACTTACCCCTTTATGTTGCTTATTATTTTTCAGATTCGCAAGCAGCTGAGTAGGAATCTATTATTTGATTCAAGTCTCAACAAACTTCTTTTTTTTTGTAGGCCTCTTTGATTGAGGACCATTTTGTAATATTTGTTGAGTCTATGTAATTGCAGCTATTTTGGAGTCTAGAAAGTCTATTTAGTTTTTTTGAGAAGTGTATTAAGCAATTTGATTATGTTATTTGAATTATGACTGGATTGAAAGCTGAACAGGGATTTTACAAAATTTGGAAATGTTGAAGTTACAGAGGATACTCTGTCGAAATTTTGGGAAAAAGCATATATATTTTTAAACGGTTAAAAAGCGATTTAGTGGTTTAATTGTTAAGTTAATTGATAGGCTTGCCAGGCTAGGAGTATAGCTTGTGCGCCGGTCACGGCATTAAATTTTTGGGTCGTGACAAAGTTGGTATCAGAGCTCGGTTGTAGGTCCTAATAGCTGCAAACATAGGGTGATAATATATTCTTGTCAGTAAATTGTGTACCCGGGCACAAATTACTCGCAAGGGTTATTAGCACTCTATGAGAGTCTCATCTGTTGTCTAAATATGTGTTTAAATTCATCATCACTATCTCTCCACAATTTCTTGTCGTCTTATTCAATCTTTGATCAATGTTCTTTGAATATGTGAGAATGCCACCCAAGACTAGGAATCCTACATAAGGAATTGTTGATGAACAATTCTCAAACAAAGCGTCGTCACCGAGGTCGTGTTTCAGTTCGTGCTCGAAAAACAGCGTAGACGCTAATGTTTGAGGACGTGGTTTGAATGCTGATGTTGAGGTACCTAGAGGAGGCGCGGAAATCCAGCCATGGAAGAGTTTGCTGCTGGCTCAGGGATTACAACAGGTTTTGCAACAACTTGTTGGGTTGTTGTCGGAGCACCAACAGGAGGGTGATCAAATGCATGAAAATTTCAATGGTCAACAAAGGTTGACAAGTTGAGCTGTCAGACATTGCTGCAACAGGGGTATGAGTTACTTTACCAGACTCATGAAGCTTTAACCCCCTATTTTCTGGGTCTAGTGGCAACTGAGGATCACACCAATTCCATGACAGTCTAGAGCGCGCTTGGAGGCATTGTGTTTGTTCTGAGGTAAGAGCAGTAGGAACTGACATCATTTCAACTAATAGGCGTGGCACGTGATTGGTTGTATAGTGTCTCATGTAGACAATGGGTCACCTCCTTGGCATGGAGAAGTTTTCTAGTTGTTCATGGCTCGTTTCTCCGGAGAGGTTAGGATGGATTACTCATGATTTGAGCGGTTGGAGCAAACGGAGGTATGACAGTTCAGAGTACAGTGCTCGTTTAACACAGCTCTCTAGACATGCTCCTTATCCTATCACTGAGGAGATGCGTGTTAAGGAGTTCATACGAGGATTGAAGGATTATTTATTTTAGATCTGTGGTTGGGTCGAATTGTGTCTACTTTTGCTGAGGTGTTTGAGTTTGCCGCTCTTTTTGATGAGCAACGACAGAAGAAAAAGGATGCAATAGACAAGATTCACATAAGAAGGCAAAGGATTGAAGGATCTTAGCAGTAACTATCAAACCGCCGCGGTGGTGACTAGGTTTGGTTACAGGGCAACAAGGACTCAATGTCCTCACAAGGGGTGGTCCCATGTGGGTTCAGTCTTCTAGGACAATGCAGACGTAGATCAGATTCTGGAGCAGCATCACAATCATTTTTCCTCAGAGACATTCTGGTGTTTCAGCTACACGATGTGTCTACTTGTGGTAGGTTTCACTTCGGAATTGTTCTAGAGATGGTAATGTGTAAGGTGTGCACCAATGTGGCCAAATAGGTCACATCAGGAGGGATTGTCCTGTAGATACGACACATCCATCCTCTAGTTATGCATCAGCACCACAGCTTTGGCATCTTCTCAAACTCATCTGCATCTGTGCGGCATAGTGGAAATTCTTATGTCAGCAGGTCAGGAACATTCATGCAGCGAGGTAGAGGATTTAGGCGGTAGAGGTCAGATACCAGCAGGAAGAGGTCAGGCTCGAGTGTTTGCTTTGACTCGTAGGATGCTCAGACATCCAATGCAGTAGTTACAGGTATAACTTTTCTATATGTTTCTAGAGATGCTCATGTTTTGTTTGATCTGGAGCTACACATTCTTTTGTATCCGCGTGGTTTGCTACTCAACTTGTAAAGTGTCATCTTCTTTAGAAGAGGTTTAGTGTGTCGCTACACTGTTGGTGAATTTGCTTGCTAGGTAGTCGGTGTATCGTTCTTGTGAATGTTAATTATTGATTGACAAGTGTTGTCGTAATTATAGTTATTGGACTTGATAGATTTCGATGTATTTTTGGGTATGGATTGGTTGGCTTGCATCATGCCACTTTGGATTGTCATAACAAATGGTGAAATTTGCGATACCCAGGACAACCGGTATCTCGTTTCAAGGAGGACGTGTGTACCACGTAACAAATCTCAGCCTTGGCAGCTAGCAGTTAATGAGAAGAGGTTGTCAAAGCGTACTTAGCCGTGGTAAGGGATACACCACGAGTGGCTGAAGAGAAATTCGAAAAATTCCAGATAGCAAGTGAATTTCAGATGTTTTTCTGAAGACTCCTGGGTTAATCACCTGACAGGAAAGAATTGAAAATTCTAATAGACTTAGTTCCAAACACACCTCATCAATATCCATACCTTATCGTATGGCAATCCAGCAGAACTTAAAGAGTTAAGGGGACAACTTCAAGATCTTCTTGATAAGGGTTTTATTCGTCCAAGTTCTTCTCCTTGGGGAGCACCCGTCTTATTTGTGAAGAAGAAAGATGGATCCATGCGACTATGTGTAGACTACCGACAGTTGAATAAAGTAACTGTGAAGAATAAATATCCGTTACCCCGCATTGATGAGTTGTTTGACCAACTTCAAGGAGCTCAATGTTTTTCTAAGATTGATTTGCGGTCGGGGTATCACCAGTTGAAGATTAAGAGGGATGACATAACGAAGACAGCTTTCCGCACACGTTATGGACATTATGAATTCCTAGTTATGTCTTTCGGGCTTACTAATGCCCCAGCAGCTTTCATGGATTTGATGAACCGCGTTTTTAAACCATTCTTGGATCAATTTGTGATTGTGTTTATTGATGATATCCTTGTTTATTCCAAGAGTAAAGAAGAACACGAGCGACATTTAATGTTGGGGTTTTGCAAAACCTTAAGAGATAAACAATTATATGCCAAATTCTCAAAATGGTCAGTTTGGCTGGATAGTGTGCCATTTTTAGGACATGTGTGTCTAAGAATGGAATAAGCGTAGATCCAAGCAAGGTGGAAGCAGTCCAGAGTTGGCCCAGACTACCACAGTGAAGGAGATTCAGAGTTTTCCTTGGCTTAGCTGGCTAATTACGACGTTTTGTGAAGGATTCTCAAAGTTGCATCTTCGTTGACTTAGTTACCAGAGAAAGTTGAGTTCCGAGGACTGATGCATGTGAGGAAAGCTTTCAAAAATTGAAGGAGTACTTACGTCAGCACCTATTTTGGCATTACCTATAGGTGGTGAAAGTTATGCAGTTTAATTGTGATGCTTCTGAGTTGGTCTCGGTTGTGTACTTAGCAACAAGGTAAAGTTATTGCCTATGCATCTAGACAACCAAGTAATTGATAGGCTTGCCAGGCTAGGAGTATAGCTGTGCGCCGGTCACGGCTTTAAAATTTTTGTCGTGATATATATCTTCCAACATATATATTATGTGAAGGGGGGCCATAATGGATACATATGCTTTATTAAGGATATGTTGTCTTAGAAGCTAACCGTAACTATGGGGAAATATCATAAGTGGTCAAATGACCTAATAGGAAGATAGAAACAGACAGTTGATATGAGAAATCAAAACCTTCAAAGAGATGGACGTTTCATACGATTTCACTTTGAGCACCATTTCAATTCCTACAGGTGAAGTATTTCTATTTTTTAAGATCTTCTCTTCCATTTCCCTACATTAAACAATAATCTCATATATTAACCCAAATAAAAAGTATCATTTTTAACGTAAAATCAGAATCACAAGCAAACACAAATAAAAGACATACTTAGGCGTGAAAAAAATATTCAGTAAGCACACAACAAAACGAAGCATATAATAATCGAATAGAGAACAAGACAAACAAGATAGAGAACAGACAAATTTTCTTCCTTTTCTGATGAAGTTTTAAAATTTATAGCTATAAGAATGAATCTTTTGTATCCATGAGATAAAATAATGTTGATTTTTCTATGTTTTGGCAACAATTCTCAAGCAACCTAAATATTAGAAGAAAAAAGTGGCTTACTTTTTTGATTGAGTACATTATGAGTGAAGATTTTAACTTATTAGAAAAAGGAGAAAAAAAAATAAGAAACTTGAAAAGAAGGACAAGGGGATGAAGAGAAAGAAAGGGCCTCTTGACAAGAGAACACATTTATTTATTTTTATTTTTGTTTTGTTTTTTGTACTAGGAATAAGGTAAATATGACCAGAAATTTGGTCATATTTATAAAATGATGATTTTTTTTATTTAATAATAATTGTGAATGTTTTTTTATTTTAATAATAATTGTAATTATTTCTAATTAGTCAATAAAATTGGGGTATTACACGTATGTGTAAAAATCCTAAGACGACAAGGTAATCATGAGAAATCCTTTTTATATAGAAAAACAGTACTTTGTAACCGATCAACATCTTATCTGTAAAAGCTGTGTAAAACCAAGAACCATCTTGCTTTGAGCACTTAGTGAAAAATTTCACAATTGTGACAACTGGACGTAACCTGTGTTGGATGAACCATGATATATCTTTGTGTGATATCTTCCATTATCTTATTTACTTTTAATCTTCTAATCATGTTTATATAGATAAGTTAATTGTGTGTTGATAGCGTTTCAACAAGTGTACTGAATCGTTGCAAGTAATAATATAAGCGGTAATACCGAGTGTCGAACTAAGATTGCATTTTACTACTGAATTATTATTTAATTACTAAAATTGAACAAAAAGTTTACAAATTGATTGAAATAATATTTGAAAGTAACAACAATAATAAAATTGATCTTTTATAAAATTGAGAAAAAGTTCAGGGATGATTTTCACTTCGAATCCAACCTTGGTGTCTAATTTGATCCTAGTATGAATTCCTTATGAATTATTACCGAATTCTCTTTATTATTCTTGCTCTAATGTCTTAGTGACAAAACCTTTAATTCCAAAGTAACCCTTAATTCCTTAGTAGTTTTAAGATTAGAACTAAGCATTACCGTATAGAAATTCTCTTGTAAATTATTGTTTTGCAACTAATTTAATTGGTTTCATGACCTGCACCTATGTCTAGACTACAAATTCATGAATTTCTCATCTCAAACATTTGTAAAGTCCACTTCCGTTTCAAAATACAAATCGTAGAACATTTTAATGTTGATCAAGCAAAAAAAAAGCATTAAGCACAGAGATGAGAAAAATAATTCAATAAACTCATTCATATAACTAGAAATCAAATCATAAAAATAAGGGTTTCATCTTGTTACACTCATCCCTAACAAATAGGGTTTAGTTACTCATGACAAAGATAAAAGAGATAGAGATTAGAGAACAATTACAAGAAGGATTCATGAATGATTCTTGATAAAACTGCTCCAATGATGTAGAAACGGCTGTCTTTGAGTTTCTAGTCAGGGCAACAAGTCTCCAACTTCCCAATAGTGAAAAAGATTCCCTATTAAACAGTAAAAAATCTGCGTTTGTATGGTGCTGGTGCGCGTCGCGCGCCCAGGCTGCGTTTGGGAGTAGCAACTGCTTGGAAAACGCGCTTTCAAGTGCGCTTGGCGCCATCATTTGTTTGTCCGGCGATATTGCATTTTCTCGTCTTTGATCTGAATTTGGTTCCGGTGTCTTCATGAAGGTGCTAGCTAGATCGAGCTTCATTTTCACTTGGTTGACTCAATTGTTACATCTACAACTCCAGATACGGATGAAATACTCTAGATATGTCATGTGTGATTTCTCACAAAAATTCAGCACTGCACTAAAACACAACGCAATGTAAAATTACGAAAAATTCTAACTTTATCACTGAAATAAAACACAAAATATTTATTACTCAAAGAACAAAATCAACAAAATATAGTCAAGATAAACCTTAAGTTAACTGATGATTGAGATAAATAAGACTAAAACAGTGGGATAATATGCATATGATGAAAGTCATCATGTGTTTTTCAATTAACAAGAACGTTCTCCGTTTTTGGTTTCATTACCAAGATCAATCTTGGATTAAATATTTTAAGTTTTAATAGAAAATTTAAAAGGTGAATGACATTTCAAACTCCTTCTCCCTTTTTGTAAATTGACATTGCAACTTCACATTAGTAACCATCACCCAAACATACCTTATATGATTACATCCAACCTTTTGATCAAAACACCTTTATCAACCCGACATATTCTGCATGACAACACTATGAACCGTACTCTAGCCAAATTGAACAAACTCATCCGGATAGTTTTTCAACTCATCATGAATCTCTCCCAGCAAGTCCACAATGCGGTCTCCATTGATGTCTTATATAATATCAACGAGGAAGAATTGACATACATGAAAAGGATTCAAAATACTTCGAGAATCATCTTAGTGATTTTGATGACGATCATGATTTGTCGAAGATATAGAATCAGAAGACAACATATCTTACTTGTATTCGATCATCCATTTCACGTAAAGAACATAAATTTACAACAATGTAGAGATATCAACTAAATTTGATCACAAGTTCTTTAACGAGGTCCATACGTAGATGGAACTCTTGCAATTAGAATGAAGTTTGCAGACAAGGATGAATGCATACATATAACCAAACATTACCATTATAACAAATAATTAAAATTTTGCGATACAAAAATCAGATAAAAAAAGGTATGTTATTAATTGTTTTAAGTCCAAATTGTCTATTAGATGTAGAGGTTCAAAATGCAAAATAGAGTGAATTGGTTGTGATTGATAAATTGAGTTTCTCTCATACATGCCACAAATTCTGCATTGTCACAACATCATCAGAAGCTCGATTCTAAAATGATATGTACAAGCATAATGCAATTTTTAAAAGTGGACACTTCAATCAAAGTGAAGGTCATTATTGCTAAGATTCATGCTTTGCACAACTACACGATAAGTTATAGAAAGGCTTGGATAGCAAAAAATAAAGCGACCGAACAAATTTATGACAATTGCGAAGAGTTTTACGACCAACTCCCACAATGGTTGTTGGTTATGTGAATATTTGCTCTAGGAACCAAAATAGAAATGGAAACAATTTCAGCTTATCATGAGAATAGTTTGATAAGTAGGATCGACTATGTTGGGTTTTTGTTTCGTGCATATGGCATTTAGATTTAGCAAACCAGTTGTACAAGTGGATGAGACTTAGTTGTACGAAAAGTACAAGGGGGCCCTATTGAAGGTGTGACAGGAGAGGGTTGAAGTTTCTTTTTGAGAAATTTGAGAAAATACGTCACTCCACAAGCCAACATTTGTTTGATTTCACATAGACATGAATCCATTAAAAGTGCTTATAATAATCCAAATAATGGGTGGCAAAATCCTCCGTCAAAGCCTTTGTTATGCGTCAAACATATTTCATCACAATTTTCCTAGAGAATTTAAGGATAATGCATTGAAGACAAAGTTGTTGCATGATAATAATTTTCATTCTTACTATTTATTAGTGTAATTGTTAATAATTTTGACTGGTTGTTAATTATGTCAATAACATATCCTCATTAATGAGCCTACAATATAGATACTACGGAATTAAAATCGCATAATGAACCGGGTATATAAATGATTATACAACAGTACCGGAAGAAAGTTGGATTAAAGAATTTGATGGAGGTAGTTTGTTGGGTCACATGAAAAATAACCTTGTGGAGTCGATAAATGGAGTATTACAAAGACATCAGGCAAATTCACATCATGCTTTGGTCCAATCCAAGTTATTATAAGATGTTGGATTTGAATCCTTGATCCTAATTTGAACATAATAATATTCAAGCAATGTTAATAAAATGCATGATAATCTAATGTTTGATTGAGCAAGATTCAGAACCATAATCAAATCCTACACACTTGGATCAACATAGCTTGGAACACAAGAATCAACATAAAAGTTGAATTCTGATATGTAAATCGATGGGAAATCGATTTCAATAACAGGGTGTAAGAAATCTTAAGTGTTTTGTGGAATGCAATCGATTTAGGCAATCGATTAGATCAAATAAAATGAAAAATGCACAAGTCAGTAGCCTCTGATTGGAAACAATCGAATTGGATCGATTGAACCATTTCACAAAACAAACCTGATGGTAACAAATCGATTGGTAAATCGATTGAATGAGTCACAGTGGCACTCCAGTGCTGAGGAAATCGGGAATTGGCAAATCGATTGATAAAATTATCATTGGAAAAAAATGACCTTCACGGTGACAAAATACAATCGATTGGACAATCAATTGTTAAACACTTTCAATTTTGGACTAATGTTGTGGGGTTGTTGGGTGCAATCGATTTGGAAATCCGATTGAACTAAACACCAGGTAAAAAACTTTCAAGGAACATGCCACTGGTTTTGAAAACAATCGATGACAAGTCGATGATGTCAAATAGCTGAGCCTCTGTTTTGAAAACAATCGATTGGCAAATCGATGATATTAAAACTGAGTCATTGTTTTTGAACCACATCGATTACAAAATCGATTGACATCAAAAACTTGAGCCACTGTTTTTGAAACAATCGATTGGCAAATCGATTTGATATAAAACTGATTCACTATTTTAAATCACATCGATTGACAAATCGATTGACATCAAAAACCTGAGCCACTGTTTTGAAAACAATCGATGGTAAATTCGATTGAAATAAACTTGTTGAAAACACAGTGAACTCAGAAGTTTGGCAAATCGATTGAGTAATCGATTGAAAACAGTTTTATCAAACAGATTCCCAGAAATCGATTAGGCAATCGATTTATACAGGTTCTGGACATGTTCTGAATGGAAAAAAGTTGTTGTTTTAAAGAATCGATTGTCGAAATCGATAGCTTGCCTTGTCCTCAAGATTAAGAACAGACTCGCGAAATCGATTGGCAAATCGATTAAGCATATGTTTTAACTTTAATAAATCGATTTGGGGAATCGATTTATGTAGTTGGTTTTCAGAACTATATATAGATGTCTTTCAATCTTTTAATTTCTCATAACTTGATATAACTTTTTCATAACTTTCATAATCTCTCTATATGCTCTCAAAAGTGTCCATAGCAACAAACTAACAAACTTCATAATGTGATTACAGGATCTCAATACAGTTTGTTGACAATCTAAGAGAAATGATTAATTGTGCTCATGAAACAAGGCTTGAATATCCAGATTTGTGAAGAGCAACTCATCAAGATTGAGGGCCTTTTTGTTTTACAATCTTTTATTCTTTCTGTAATAAATCTTTGAACGGAAATGAACGCAAGAAAAGCCAGCTTGAACGTGACACCTTTCTTGGTTGAGAAGGCTCAACAAGGAAGAGTTGTACTTTGATTCTGTGATAGGCTGCTGAGTGTCTTCAAGGATCAGAGGGTATTCAATAGGAA
>PGTU02006079.1:0-11732 GCA_002896215.2 Cicer echinospermum
CACACCCCCATACCAATTTCACATCACATAAAATAGTTGTTAGCATTTGATATGCATGTCCATATGACTTAATGAACTAAATTACATAAAGATCTATAAGTTTTTAACCCATTTCCAAAAGGGATAGAATTAACAAGTATTTTCACCAATAGTAACGATAATTATTTGTTGCCTCTTTTATCGCACGTGAGTTATCGAGGTAGCTAGTCCCCATTCTACTCATGTAGTCAACTACTTAGGTAACCATAATAGTCATTCAAATTTAAAAATGGGTAATTCAAAGTAATTAACGTGGTTCCGAGTGCAAAGACGGCGCTACAACTCCTACATCCTTACTCCAGTTAATAATTAACTTAATTACCATTACAATAATTTATTAGAATTGTCAAGTAGTACAAACGAAGACTTACATGAATATGTAATTCAATAATCCGATATAAAGATATAGAACTATTTCCACTTAGGTGCTTTCACTACTCTATCTCTATACATGATTCCAATAATTCAACACTTAAACACAAAAAAAAATTAATTTATACATAATCATATACACATTCACTAATTAATCAATAAAAAAATTAGCACAAAGTTTTGTTCATCTCTAACTCAAACGATGATTCTAAACACATGTAACAACTCTCATAGAAGGCTAATTTCTCCAAAATTGATCACGGCTATTTTTTTTTTAATTAATCATCACTTAAAGTTATTAATTAAACAAAGCAGAAGATTTCCAGTAGAAATAGATAATTATTATTATTAGAAGGTACAACACCACTACCAAATTAAATTGGAATCAAGTAGTACATAAACTATTTTTAAAAGTTACATATCATCTAAAAATTAATTTTTTTAGACTTTAAATTATATAAGATGTATCACTAATAATTTATCAACCCAAACAATTATTGAAATTTCAAATTTTTCCATAAACAATATACAATTCCTTTTAGTGTTTATCACCGCCAAACTCTATAAAATTTTTTTACCAAACTCGAGATTTCAAAGTTACAGAATTAATTGAAAAGAAAACCAATTTTTTATATTTTTAAGAAAATTAAAATACGGCAATGGAATGAATTTAGTAAATTATAACTGTAGCTTGTTAAGAAAATTAGAACTACAAAGCAAGAAATACACTCCTGAGTTCTCTCACTTGATATTTCAAAATCCTTATTTCAAAGGCACAACAAAATAACAATATCATCCATCTTTTCTTTCATTCCACATCAAAATAAAGAACCAATCCATTGTTGATAATTCATTGTTCCTACTTCCAGCCTAATCACTATCTACTATGCCAAATGATATTTTTATTGCCATCCAAATGATATTTTTACCTTGGATAACCAACCCGAAATTATCAGACTTAGCAGCTAAGAAGCAGATTACATCACAAAGGTTTTGGATCCCTTGGACACCAATTCTATAAACCTATATTCAAAATATTGCAAGAAAATATATATACAAATCAGTAGTAATGAAGTTCTGTTATAAATTAAATTTATTACTGCCAGTATCTTTAATTCTTAAATGGCGATAAGATAAATGTTTTTAGCTTCATATGGTGTTAGTTAAGGACTCTTAGAGAGTATGGAAATCTGAAAAATGGTAGATTCATCTTTCTCCATTGTATTATTTTTCACTTCCAGTTTCTTTTAGAAGATTTTATTTTTATTTTCAAATTATGATGGTTGTTTCCTACTTTATTGTATCAAAAACAATTACTTTTTCTGCCCAAAAAGCAAATGATTTCATAGATAGTGTGAACATTTTTTCAACCCAGCTTAGCCATAGGTGTAGATTCCTTGTCACTATCTAGAAGGTTAAAAGAACAAATAGGATATTTTAAAGAAACATTAATTCAAACCTATTTCTCCTCTGGATATCCAAGGTTATCATCACACATCAAGGGAAAGCAGTAGAAACAACGACAAAAGAATTTTCAAATGCAATGGTTAATGGAGTACATAATCTAAAGGAGAAAATAAATCTCAGCATATGCCACACAAGTCCAATCAAAAAGTTAATTAACTTAGTCATGTCACAATTCAAATTAACTCAAATTCTCAACAAATGCCACACCACAACAAGAAAGAACAAGCAATACGTTACATTATCTTCAACTAAGAGAATTTGGCAACAAGATAAGCAAAGTAGTTAACAATTAACAGAACATCTTTCAGGAAATTCATGTATTGTAATGGAAAAATATATAGCACTTAACACAAGGAATATAGCTAAGCATTTCTGCATTCAACATGAAACACGGGTAACAAATTGGCTATGATTGAACTATTAGACGACTGACACGTAAACCCACTCGGCCTGATTGCGACAAACAGGCTTGATACCACTTAATTGACACCCTAAACTCAAAATTAAAATAGAAAGTAATGCGGAGTTTTAAAAGAGATTCGCAGCGGTTTCCAAAATAGAGTATACAAATTATTTAAACTATAAGGTCCAAGAAATTCACACTCACACTTACACAAATTGCTTGCATAAAATTTTCAATAAAAAATTATTTTATATTGAAATCTGTTGAGTTATTAAATAACAACTTTTGACATAAAAAACCCGTCTTAAAGTAGAGGAAATTAATTTCTACATCTGAATAAAAGGTAAAAATTTAACAAAATTGATCGATCGAATTTTACAAAAATCTAAATTAGTTCATAACTCAATAAAAATGGGACAATACTCCCACCCTTATCACCTATCAGAGCGTGGATCACCAACCGATAACCTAAAAATACGCTCTCGCAAGCGCCAAACACAAGCAACGAGGGGTAAGCTTCAAAAACATGTAATAGTATAAAATATGAAAGAACACGTAAAATATTTATTACATTGTATCGTATCAAATACAATCAACAAGAATAATCAGGTAAAACATGATATAATCCACAACATAAAGTACGTAAACACATAAATCAAGTATGTTATGCATGCTCTATACTCTAGACTCCTCATCTTTTCTTTGTACCATTCTAACTCTGAAGTACTTGGTTAGAAGGCTTGATTACTATGCCACACGCAAGAAGACGAACAATTCAATTTTGGTCATGTCCTCATAGATCCCCTCAATCAACCCGCGACACATATACTCGAAAGTCGAGGGAAAACGTGCTGTTGCATGGTAGCTCCCGACATTTGAACTACCTCCAAGTCACCTAGGGAGTTTCCCACCCGAATACCTCCAAGGTCTAAATCTTTGCCCTAGGGCTCGATTGCAGGACCGTCACGTTCAAAGGCTCATCTCAGTTGTACTTCCCCGTAATCACTAGCTTGTCAGACCCTACCTATATGATGACCAAATAATCTCCACTTCAAAAAATTATCAACATTCTATTTTCTCCCTTCGTTGGCCTAGGTACTCACTCCATTAAAGAGAACCATCATTGGCACATGTCGAATTTATCACTATCAATAAAATGCAATATCATTCGTGATATTCATCAAGGTCTTAACATTCAAATCAACAAAGTAACATCAATGCATATTCTTCATAGTCATATATTACATTCAAAATTTATCATATCATACACAAACTCCAACTTGTAACACCCTGATTTTTCAAACGGAGGGTGTATTTTTTTTAAATAAATTAAAATTAAATAGAGAAATAATAAGGAAATTACTTGGATAATAATTGAAGTCATTATAATTACAAGCAGCGGGAAAAGTTTTACAAAATATGAATCCAAGTATTTACACCAAACAAATAATACATTGAACTTCATTTCAAAATAAGAATGTCATCCTGACCATTTAGTGAGTACAGTTTTCCAGTTCAAAATACGTAATCCAAAAGAAAGACATCATGTCCCTCTATTGTCATCCTTAATCTGATCATTTTCTCAAAAAACTATAGCTATACCCCTGAGTATCTCCACGCGCCCCGTTGAGATCACTCATAACATAGCTCCAGTCACAGCATTCCTATCTACATCCCATCCGTAGGGTACGAACCGGTAGGAATCGTCGCATGGCTCGTCAATCTGAGGCAAAGCCCAGATTTCCACAATATGTTGTAAAGGAGTCACCAACCGAAATTAACAGTAAAACATAACATTTAAGTTTTTAAATGCACAAAATAACCTATTCAACTAGCCATGCACCTTAAAAGGTTTCCCATATGCTTAAAAGTTCATATAACACTTGCCAATAAAAATGAAACAATAAAGTCTCCAGTCCTAAGTAATACTATAACTAACCAAGACATTGGAATCAAATTCAGACCAATCAGTTATTAATCAAAATAAGAATTCTCCTAAGCAATGATTACTGAAGGTTTATTTGAGATTTATTTCGGGCTAAATTCAACGATTGGGCAATGCGAGTCTGGGCAATCAATTGACAGAATAGCATGACCCCTGACTTAATGGTCCATATCGATTTCCAATCGACCTCTTCGTCAGTTGCTTGAATTCTGACAGTGGCCAATCGATTCCAAACGATTTTCTTAAGTGCGTTTTGAAACTATTATAAATCGATTGAGCAAATGATTATTAATTAGGAATCCACTGTAACTCATCCAAATCGATGTGAAATCAATTTCACCTGCAATATATTCTTCCAAAAACCATAAACTAGTCATATCATTCCATACACAATCCACATCTTAACACTTAGCATTTCACCACACGATCGCCACAACCATCATGACCTTCCGAAATATTGTTGCCAATAAACATCGTATCACACATATTCCAAACAAAACACATACATACACACTATTATAACAAAACCTAACAAACATATGAGTTCGAATATTATCAATCAAACATGCTACACACGATTGCAAAAAGCATAACACTTAGAACGTCTTATAACAAATCACTACATACAATTCATGAGCTTCAAAATATTTTGCAATCAACAATGATTCACACCAATTCCAAACAAAACCCTACGCTAGAGGGCGTGTAAATCCTAAACGTTAAGTTTACGAACGAACACGAGTGCAGTCTTCATGGAAAACACAATACTAGGGTGTTATGTCTTCACGACAACACCTTGAAGTCTCTCACGGAAAACACAATTACAGGGTTAGTCTCTCAGGACAACACCTAGCAGTCTTCTCACGGGAACACATTTCCAGCAGGTTGAGTCTCCTAACGGACAAACGCTGTGCAGTCTCTCACGAGACAACACAATTTACCATGGGTTGTAGTCTTCATGGACAAAAACTGTGCCAGTCTACTACAAACACAAAATTACCAGGTGTAGTCCTCAGACAACACCTGTGAAGTCTCTCACGGAAAACACAATTTAACCGGTGTATCTCTCATGACAACACCTGTGCAAGTTCTCACTGACAACACAACTTTACAGGTTATGCTCTCTGGATCAACACCTGTGCAGTCTTCTCACGAGCAAACACAATTCACCAGGTTGAGTCTCTACGGACAACACCTGTGCAGTCTCCACGGAAACAAATTTACCGAGGGTGCGTCTCTACAAGGACAAACGGATGTGCGTCTCACGACAACACCACAATTACCAGGGTGTAGTCTACTCACAGGACAAACACCTGTGTAGAGTCTCAGGACAAACCCTGTGTAGTCTCTCACCGACAACACCTTAAGTAAATGGTAATATTAAAGATTCCCCATTTTTAAATACTCTTTAAACTCTAATGTCTTTCCTGACAACATTAAGTAAAAAAGATTTAAAGGCTTCCCATTTAATGACTCGTTTACTCTAATGGTTTTCACGAAACACTTAGTAAACAAATATATTAAAGATTCCCTTTTAACACATAAACTAACTCATATCATATCACAATATTCCATATCTTAAAAATTTAGCAATTCCCGACAGAAATCACCACAACATACTGAGTCGAAATAGTTTTGCAATCAAACATGCTATCACAATTTCCAAACAAACATACACACTTAGCATTATATAACATAAATTTCCACTACAACTCAATGAGATTTCGAAGATATTGCCATCAAACATCTATCACACGATTCCAAACATAACATTACAGCTGCTTATAAAAATCACACAAATCACGAGCTTCATAGTTGCAATCAAACATGATTATCACACATTTCCAACACCAACCCGTCGAGAGGCGTAAATCTCAACGTACAGTTTTCTCAACGAACAGACACGAGTGCGTCTCTCATGCGACATAACACAATTTACCAGGTGTCGTAGTCTCTCACGACAAAACTGTGACAGTTCTCACGGGACAAACACAATTAAGGGTGTAGTCTCTTAGACAAACCTATGATAGTCTCTCCGGCGAACCACAATTTACCAGGGGTTAGTCTCTCACGGCACAAACACTGCCGCTCGGCATGTAGTCTCAGACAAAAACAATGTAAGTCTCGTCACGCAAAACACTTACCAGTGTGTCTCTCACGGAACAGAAAATCCACAGTGTGTTGACACACCGTCTTCTGCAAACACAATTTCACTAGGGTGTAGTCTCTCTCGGACTAACACCTGTGCATGTCTCTCACGAGAGAAACATTACCAGGGTGTAGTCTCTCACAGAAACCCTGTGCCAGTCTCTACGGAAACACAAATTATACCAGCGGCTGCAGTCTCTACCGGACAAGAACACAGTGCAGTCTCCACGACCAAACACTAATTACCAGGTGTGTAGTCTCACGGACAAACCTGTTGTTGTCTCTCCGACCAACACACATTAAGTAAAGGCAGATTATTAAAATCCCATTTTTATACTGTTTTAATCTAATGGTTTTGCCAACAATTAGTATACAAAGATATTAAAATTCCCCATTTTAATACTCGTTTACTCTAATGGTTTCACGACAACATTAAGATAAAAATATATTTAAAAGATTCCCATTTTTGACACATGAAACTAACTCAATATGCATTCATACCAATTCCACATCTACATTAGCAATTCCCACGATCACCACAATCATAGACATCGGAAATTAGTTTTGCAACAACATGTATCACAACAATTCCAACAAAACATAACATTAGCCTTATACACAATCATAACATCATAAGTTAGAAGTAGTTTTGCAATCAAAACATGCTATCACACGATTCCAAATAAAACATTAACACTAGCACTCAAAATCACTACAACATCACGAGCTTCGAAAATAGTTTTGCAATCAAACATGATATCACACCCAATTCCAACAAAACCTCCGGAGAGCCTAAATCCTAACGTACAGTTCTCACGAAAACGAACACAGTGCAGTCTCTCATGGACAAACACACCAGGGTGTAGTCTCTCACGGACAAACACTTGTGCAGTCTCTCACGGACAAACACAATTTACCAGGGTGTAGTCTCTCACGGACAAACACCTGTGCAGTCTCTCACGGACAAACACAATTTACCAGAGTGTAGTCTCTCACGAAAAAACACATGTGCAGTCTCTCACGGACAAACACAATTTACCAGGGTGTAGTCTCTCACGGACGAACACCTGTGCAGTCTCTGATGGACAAACACAATTTACCAGGGTGTAGTCTCTCACAGACAAACACCTGTGCAGTCTCTCACGGACAAACACAATTACGTAAAGGCAGATATTAAAAGATTCCCCGTTTTTAATACTTGTTTAACTCTAATGGTTTTCACTACAACATTAAGTAAACAAAGATATTAAAAGATTCCCCATTTTTAATACTCGTTTAACTCTAATGGTTTTCACGACAACATTAAGTGAACAAATATATTAAAAGATTCCCCATTTTTAATACTCGTTAATTGATGACTCTTCATCATATGCTTATTTTCCCACTGTTTTAGTCTTATTTATCCTCAATCATCAGTTAAATTAAGGATTTATTTGATACATTTTGTTGATTTTTGTTCTTTGAGTTAATAAAATGTTTTTTGTTTTTATTTCGTTGATTAAGTAGGAATTTGTCGTAATTTTACATTGCGTATTGTTTTAGTGCAATGCTGAATTTTGGTGAAAAATCAACATGAGATATGTGGAGTATTTCCGCCATATCTGGAGTTCTAGATGTCCAATTAGTGTTACTCCAAGTGCTAATGAAAGCTTAGATCCATATCTACAACTTTCATGAAGACACCGGGACCACATTCAGACGCAAAAAATGAGAAAAATGCAAAATACATCAGACAACAGATGAAATGCGCCTGGAGCGCGTCCTGGAGCGCTTGGAGCGCATTTCTCAGGATTGGACTCTGCCAACGCGCGCCTGGGGCGCGCGACGCGCACCAGAATCATAAAAACGCAGATTTTTACTGTTTTAGGGATCTTTTTGACTCTTGGGAACTTGTGAGACTTGTGCCCTAGCATAGAAACTCAAAGACGGCCGTTTCTAACGCGATTGAAGCAGTTTTATCAAGAATCATCCATGAATCATTCTTGTAATTCTTCTTTAACCCTTATCTTTTGTATCTCTGTCATGAGTAACTAAACCCTATTTGTTAGGGATGAGTGTAACCAAATGAAACCCTTATTTTTCTGATTTGATTTCTAGTTATATGAATGAGTTTATTGAATTGTTTTTCTCATCTCTGTGCGTAATGCTTTTTATTGCTTGATCAACATTAAAATGTTCTACGATTTGTATTTTGAAACGAAAGTGGACTTTACGAATGCTTGAGATGAGAAATTCATGAATTTGTAGTCTAGGGATAGATGCAGGTCATGAAACCAATTAAATTTGTTGCAAAACAATAATTTACAAGAGAATTTTTATACGGTAATGCTTAATTCTAATCTTAAATCCACTAAGGAATTAGGGGATACTTTGGAATTAAAGGTTCTGTCACTAAGACATTAGGGCAAGAATAATAAAGAGAATTCGGTAATAATTCAATAAAGGAATTCAGTAACTAGGATTAAATTAGATACCAAGGTTGGATTCGAAGTGAAACTCATCCCTGACATTTTTCTCATTATAAAAGATCAATTTTATTATTGTTGTTAATTTCAAACATTATTTCAATCAACAGTGGAACCTTTTTGTTCAATTCTAGTAATCAAATATAATTCAATAGTAAAACGCAATCCTTGAGTTCGACACTCGGTACTACCGTTTTATTATTACTTGCAACGATTCAGTACACTTGCTGAAACGCAATCAAGTTTTTGGCGCCGTTGCCAGGGATTGCCAATTCACTATTGAATTTAATTTATTTACTTAATTGAAATTTTTTGCTCTGCAATAAAATTTTTGATTTTATTTTATTTTATGTTATTTTTTTTATTTGTTGAACTTGCTAATGTCATGTCTAGTGGTTTGTCTCTTCTTTGTTTGAGATAACTATTCGTTGTAGAGCATGGAAGATTATACTGATGATATTCTACTGCAATTATATGAAGAGTGTGATACTTGTCTTATTTCGGGTATATGTCGCATGATTGAGGGGCAAATCATGAGCCATGCATTTTTAAAACATCACCCTCAGATCCCTGCGATGCAGCCTCTTAGGTGTGACTTTTGCGGAGAAGCACATAAGAATGGAAATTGTGCTGATGACCTTGCCGAACTAGTAGAATATGAAGATTTTTTTTGGAAAGTCACAGAAAACGACGAGCGTTACATTAAAAAGATCTATTGGAAACAAATTATACCTCCTAAAATTCTATCCAAAGAATCAAATGACAAAGACTTTCACATTACGGACGTTTTGGTTGAATTCATGAAGAATAACATGGTTTCAATTGAAAGATTTGAAAGTCAATGTGAGAGGTTATTTGAGCAAGTGGTTAAATTTGAGAAGATGGAGGAGAAGTTGAAGATTGAAGATAATTTCATTGTTGTGGTAGAAGAAGATAAGCAAGAGGAAAAGACGAACGAGGAAAAGACGAACGAGAAAAAGAAAAAAGAAGAGATTGATAAAGTTCGAGATTCAATCTATGCCTTGTTCATCAATGTCCAATTGAAAATGACATGGAAACAACATCTTTTATTTCTTAAGTTCATGGAATTTCTACCAAACAACAAGAAAAAGAAGAATGATGTGTTCTTCCTTTCATATATGCCACCTTGACAGTAGTTGAGACGTCAAGCTCAAGACACTAAACGAGCGCTTATTGGGAGGCAACCCAATTTTATATCCTTTGCATCGTATTTATTTATTGCATTTCAGATTTATTTTACTTCATTTAGTTCCAATTTTAGTCTCTAATTTCTAGTTTTCTTAGTTTTGATGTTTGGTATGAGCAAGGAATCAAAAAAAGATGCGTTGAGAAGCGAGTGTACAGCTCCAAATGACAGAATGCGCGCCCAAGCGCTTTTTCCAGCAAAACGAACTAAGTATACTGGCGACCATAACGGAACAGGAGCGGATGATATAAACGAGAATCCTTGAACTACTAAACTGAGAGAAGTTTTCTTTCCTTTTTTTTTTTTTTTCGTTTGTCCTGTTTCTTTCCGTTTTCTCGTTTTCTCTGTTTAATGTCAGTGTATTGTGACTTTCTTATCTTTATGTTCTTTTTTTTTCCTTTCACTAAATGTGTACTATGATGAAACAGTCATATTGACTTGCACTTGATCTTAAAATTTCTGTTTGTAATTCTGCAAGTTAACTTTCAATTCCTAGATTATGTTATTGCTCAAGTCGACAAGCCTTCCTAATGCATGCATTCTTGATTACTAAATGGTTGTAGGAGGCTAATATGCCATCAATTTTTCAAAAATACAATTTTTACTTTACAGAAGCATGTTGGCTTTATTTTGATTGTTCATACTCTCTCTTATTATCCTAGCTGTGAGCTTTTGAGCCTAAACACTTAAATTCTTTGTTGTGTGATTATCCAGACATGTGTTCTCCCTCTAGAACTTGCACTAATTCTGACTTGCATCACATGTAATTTATGCATACATTGAGGCAATTTTTTTGGTCGTTTGAGCCTTTCTAACTACCCTATGAAAATTTTAACCTTTGCTAGCCCCTTTGAGCCGTGCCCTTTTATTTCGGTTACTAGCCACATTACAAGCCAAACACCTGACTTTAATTAAATCACCTTACTTGGAGTTAGGTAGAAAAAAAAAATTTGGCCTTGATAAAATTCTAAGTTTGGGGTTGCTCATGGGACATCAACTTTTTAAGTTTGGGGTGGTGATTCTCACACAAAAAGAAGAAAATAAAAAAAGAAGAAAATAAAAACAAATAAAAAAAATTTAGCTTGTGTACTTTGGTAAATAATATCTTCTTTGTTCTTTTGTCAATGTTTGAGAATCGCCAAAATGAAAAGGTGAAGAAAAAAAATGATAGAATAAGGTGGAAATGTATGCCTAACTCCAAGTGGTAAAACCTACTATCCTAAAATGTCCTACCCTTACCTAAGCCCCATTACAACCCGAAAGTCCTCCAAAAATGTATGTGTTTACTGCATTGTGATTGCTAACTAGAATTTTTTCAAGCCTATGGTAGCGTGATGCATGTTCTAGGATTTGAGTGATAAATTCATAAACCTTTCTAAACACTTGAGAGAAATTTTGGTGAGTTTGTGTGAAGAGAGAGATGAATTTGATGAATGAATGCCAAGGTGTACAAATCTTGTTGTCTGTATTTTTGAAAACAACCATAGAGCATGATGAATGTTTTTGCAGTAGCAAGAACTTTGAAATTTGAGTTTGATGTAATTTGAGAAATTGAATTTAAGTGTGCATTTAACAGGACCAAATATGAAATTAATTGTTGCTTGGGGACAAGCAATAGATTAAGTTTGGGGTTGTGATGACTCTTCATCATATACATATTTTCCCACTGTTTTAGTCTTATTTATT
>PGTU02006084.1:0-10031 GCA_002896215.2 Cicer echinospermum
CTACAACTTTCATGAAGACACCGGACCAAATTCAGATGCAAACGATGAGCAAAATGGAAAATACATCAGACAGCAGATGTTGTGCGCATGGAGCACGCCCTGCGTGCCTGGAACTTGACATTTCTCGTGTTTCAGTTCTGTCAACGCACGCCTGGAGCGCATTTTCTCGTGTTTCAGTTCTGTCAACGTGCGTCTGGGGCGCGCCTAGGGCGTGACGCGCATCAGCCATAAAAACGCAGATTTTTTCTGTTTAGCATCTTTTTCACTATTGGGAGTTGAGAGCTTGTGCCTAGCATGGAATCCAAAGGACGGGTGTTTCTAACATCATTGGGGCAGTTTTATCAAGAATCATTCATGAATCCTTCTTGTAATCTTCTCTAATCTTTATCTCTTTATTTCTATCATGAGTAACTAAACCCTATTGTGTAGGGTGAGTGTAACCAAGATGAAACCTTATTTTTATGATTTGATTTCTAGTTATATGAATGAGTTTATTGAATTATTTTTCTCATCTCTTGTGCTTAATGCTTTTATGCTTGATCAACATTAAAATGTTCTACGATTGTTATTTTGAAACGGAAGTGACTTTACGAATGCTTGAGATGAGAAATTCATGAATTTGTAGTCTAGACATAGGTTCAGCATGAAAACCAATTAAATTAGTTGCCAAACAATAATTTACAAGAGAATTTCTATACGGTAATGCTTAATTCTAATTCTTAAATCTACTAAGGAATTAGGGTTACTTTGAATTAAAGGTTTTGTCACTAAGACATTAGGGCAAGAATAATAAGAGGAATTCGTTAATAATTCAATAAAGGAATTCAATAACAAGGATCAATAAAGGAATTCACCCAAACCTCTCATTATAAAAGATCAATTTATTACTTTTGTTAATTTCAAATTTATTTCAATCAATTCGGAAACTTTTTGTTCAATTTCAGTATTTAAATATAATTCGATAGTAAAACGCAATCCTTGAGTTCGACACCGGTTACTAGTTTAATTATTTGCTTGCAACGATTCAGTACACTTGCTGAAACGCATCAAGTTTTTGGCGTCGTTGTCGGGGATTGCCACATCACTTAGAATTTAAATTATTACTGAATTGAAATTTTTGCTTTGCAATAAAATTCTTCTTTTATTTTTTTCAAAAAAAAATTTGTTTTAAAACTGTTGTTTTTACGTAATTATTTATTTTTTCTTTATTTTAAACTCTTCATTACTCACAATCTGTCAACCTTGTATGCGAGGCCCAGTCCTCAGTGAACTTATCTTTGATCCAGAAATTGAAAAACAGCAAAGGCACATCGAAAGCGGCTCGAGAAAAGAGACAAAGGGAAAAACATTTAGTGTTGAAGAGAGGTTTTGGGTGATTCCGTCATAGTTACTGAGATGGCCGATCCACCCTATCAGACGTCCTCTCGGCGAATATGGGAATCGAAATAGAAATCGTGCTCGATTGCCCATCCATAACCAACCGGTTACAGTCAACAAGTTTGAAACTAAGTCCGCTCTATTACGAGGTTGAAGGAGATTCATTTGCCGGTAGACATAACGAAACGCCAATAGACATCTCACAAATTTCTTTGAATTATGTGAAACATGAAGGTGGACGTTTGTCTGTGGAAGGCAAGAGAATGAAATTGTTCCATTTTCATTAACGGAAGATGCTAAAGAGTGCTTAATTCCTTTCCTGCTGAACAGCATCACCACATGGGATGATCTTGAAGATAGTTCTTGGAACAGTCTTTCCCCCAGCTATGTTTGTTAGAAAAGGCAAGAGATTTCCAGTTACAAACAGAAGGAGGGAGAATCTCTCCAGTGACACTTACAGGAGATTCAGAAACTTACTTGCAGGAGTCCTAATCGCTTATGAGACACTGCCCAAATGCAAATATTCTGCAATGGTTTGAGACCGAGCACTAGAATTATGTTGGATGCCACATCAAGTGGTTCTGTTGAATTACAGACGATGCAACAGAAGCACGAAGATTATCGAGATCATGGCATCAAATGACAAATGATGTTGTATGACAGAGGTGGTGGATCAACAAGTGGTGTATTGGAGTGAATGTTATGGATGGATTGGTCCCAAGCAGGTCATTTCTAAAACAGATAGAAGATGTTATCCACTGAGATTAAGAAAGGAATAGCAGCTCTAATATACAACCCTCCGGTAGCCCTGTCAAATTACTAAGGCAGACTAGCTGTAATCTTTGTGGAGGAGCACATAAAACTGGAGCCTGCGAAACACAGGATGATAATGAGTTAGAAGAACTAGAACAGGTGAATCTTGTTGGTAATAATGGGAGGCAGATTACCCCTACTCTAATACGTACAATCTTGCTGGAAAATCATCCAAATTTTCCTTGAGAGATCAGCAAGGTGGTTCTCAAGGTCAACAAGAAGCTCAAACGAACCAATTTCCACCTAGAAGGCTGCTTGGGAGAGTGCCATGGAAAATTAGTGACAACCACAAATTCTTTCATTGAGAGTCAGAGCCATCCAGAAAAATCACTCTGCATCCATAAAGAATCTGGAAACTCAAGTGGGTCAACTTGCTCAACAAATGGCACAAAGAACGACTGGAAATTTGCCCTAGTGACACAGTTACGAATCCACGAAATTATGTCAATGCCGTGACAACAAGGAGTGGCAAGGTAAGTGAACAAGTACCACTTAAAGTCAAACAAAGTGTAAGCACTTCAAGCTCGACCCACTCAGAAGAAACAAGTCACACCGACCTTAGTGGAAGAGCACACCACTCTTGAAAGAGGAAAGAAATGTGGTACAAAAAAGGGAACCAATGCCAAAACCAGAAATTCGACTTCCGTTTCCTCAAAGGTTAAAAAAAGGAAAAACAGAAAAACAATTCGGTAAGTTCCTTGATGTTTTTAAAAATTACAAATTAACATTCCTTTTGCAGAGGCACTAGAACAGATGCCAACATACGCAAGTTCATGAAGGAGATTCTGTCGAAGAAAAGAAAAATCGGCGTAACAGTGATGCTAACTGAAGCATGTAGGTTAACTACATAGAAAACTTCCGCCGAGCTCAAGGATCTGGAAGCTTCTCAATCCCGTGTGCCATTGGAAATAGAACTTTTGGGAAGGCTCTGTGTGATCTTGGGGCTAGTGTAAGTCTTATGCCCCTTTCCAATATACAAAAACTGGGCATTGGAAAAGTCAAAGACACAAGTTGATGCTACAATTTGCGGATCGCTCAATGAAACACCCTTATAGAGTGTGGAAGATGTTTGGTTAAAGTGGATAAGTTCATTTTTCCAGTGATTTCGTGGTACTAGACATGGAGGAAGACAATGAATTGCTTGATTTTGGGGAGACCGTTCTTAGCAACAGGCGAGCTATGATTGATGTAGCAGATGGCACCTTAACCTTTAAGGTAAAATGAGGAAACAGTCACATTCAATATTTTAAAAGCCATGGAGCATTCAAACAGAAGAGAAGGTGCAACCGAATTGAGATTTTTAATTCGATACTCGATGAAGAAGGTGAACATCAAGGATACATTATGCCATTGAAGAGTGTTATGCCTACCCCAAGAGTTGTTAAAAAAGTAAAGATCGAAGGTGAAAGAGGTTTTAGCCATGCCAGAAGCATCATCATCTTTACCCCCCATTTCCCACTACAGGAGGGGTTGAAAAGGAATGAAGATGAATATATAGAGAAAAACAATTGCCACCTCACTTGAAATATGTATCTTTTGGTGAGAAGGGTGATGTGTTATTCATTGTCATATATACCACCTTGACAATAGTTGAGACGTCAAGCTAATGACTTTAAAGAAGCGCTTATTGGAGAACCCAATTTTATATCCTTTGCACCGTATTTATTTATTGCATTTCACATTTATTTACTCATTTAGTTCAATTTTAGTCTCTAATTGCTAGTTCTCTTAGTTTGATGTTGTGGAACACCCCGTTTTTCAAAGCAGAGGGATATTTTTTTTTCAAAGAATTTAAATAAAGCAGGAAATAAATAAAGAAATGCCTTTGGATAAATAATTGAGTAATATAATTTACAGCAGCAGAAAAGTTACTCCAATTATAATCCAAACCATTTACCCAACAACAAATGGTACATGTAACCATCGAAAAATAACATGTCAAGCTGACAATATTGGTATTGTACATCTTCCATTTAAAATAAATGCAATACAAAGAAAGACATCTATTCCCTCTATGTCAACCTAATTTGATCATTTTAAACACAACTAAACACCTGGAGTATCTCCCGGCCCCGTGAGATTCTCCCTAACGTAGCTGCAGTCAAGCGTTCCATCTCCATTCCCGTCCGTAGGGTACGGAATCGGTAGGATCGTCCTGACTCTCATCTGAGGGCAAGCCCAGATTTCCAAAAAATTGTAAGGTCACCAACCAAAAATAACAGCTAACACATAACATTTAAGTTTTAAATGCTAAAATAACTTTTCAACTAAGCAATGCACCTTATCAGGATTTTCAATATGCGAAAGTTCATACAATACTTTGCCAATTAAAAATGAAAGCAGAATGAGTTCTCAATCCCCTAATTAAAACATAACAAATCAAGGCATGGATAAGTTAATGAGTAATCAATTCTCTAACTCAAACTGAGGATTTTCACTGAGCCAATCGATTGGGAAATCGATTGGGTGAAGGTTTTAATGAAACAGAATCCTGGCTGAATCAATCGATTTGGCATCGATTGAGTGAGTACTGAGCCCTACTTAATACCAATCGATTTCCAAATCGATTTCCTGAAGGTTTTTAGTGAAATTTTGAACTCTGGCTTGATTCAATCGATTGGCAATCGATTGGCAGGATAGCTGAGCCCCTGACTTAATGGCCAATCGATTTCCAAATCGATTTGGTCGAATATGGATGAGTCCTGACTTAGGCCCAATCGATTGGGCAATCGATTTCGTAAATGATTTTCGAAAAAACTGATTACAAAATCGATTGGGCTAATCGATTTTGTCCATTTGGCAAGTCCCTGTTTACTATCAATCGATTGGGAAATCGTTTACGTATTCTTTCAAAAATTCATAACTAACTCAATCACGTTCATACATAATCTCATATCCTAACACTTAGCACTGATAACGAAATCGCTACAACATCATTAGTTTCGAAATAGTATTGCAAGCAACCATGTTATCACCAAATTCCAAAACATAACACTTAACATTTATAACACAATTAATACAACGTCATGGGTTTCGAAATGGCATGGCAAGCAAACATGTTATCACCAAATTCCAAAACATAACACTTAACATTTATAACACAATTAATACAACGTCATGGGTTCCGAAATGGCATGGCAAGCAAACATGTTATCACCACCAAATTCCAAAACATAACACTTAACATTTATAACACAATTAATACAACGTCATGGGTTCCGAAATGGCATGGCAAGCAAACATGTTATCACAAAATTCCAAAACATAACACTTAACATTTATAACACAATTACTACACATACCAAGTGAACCAACAATTCACAATCTAACAGGGTGTAGTCTCTCACGGACCAACACTTGTGCAGTCTCTCACGGACAAACACAATTCCCTCAGGAACGTAAGTCGTAAACGTACTACCTATCACGGGTCCGTACCGTTTACCGAGGTGCCACCTATCCCGGGTCTGCACAACTTACCAAACGTAAATCGTAAACGTACTGCCTATCACGGGCCCGTACCGTTTACCAAGGTGTCACCTATCACGGGTCTGAATGATTTACCAAAACACACATAAGTAAACGAGACATTAAGAGATTCCCCATTCTTAATTCTCATCTAACTTAAACTAGGGCGTAGTCTCTCACGGACAAACCCCTGCGCAGCCTCTCACGGACAAACGCAATTCCAGCAGGAACGTAAGTCGTAAACGTACTACCTATCACGGGTCCGTACTGCTTACCGAGGTGCCACCTATCCCAGGTCTGCACAACTTACCAAACGTAAATCGTAAACGTACTGCCTATCACGGGCCCGAACCGTTTACCAAGGTGCCACCTATCACGGGTCTGCACGATTTACCAAAACACACATAAGTAAACGAGACATTAAGAGATTCCCCATTCTTAATTCTCATTTAACTTAACGATTTTCAAGACAAAACATTCAGTAAATAAGTCATTAAGAGATTCCCCATTCTTAATACTCATTTACTGAAACGATTTTCAAAAACAAACATTAAGTAACCGAGACATTAAGAGATTCCCCATTCTCAACGCCCAGTTAACTTAAACAATTTTCAAAACAAAATATTAAGTAACCGAGACATTAAGAGATTCCCCATTCTTAACGCCCAGTTAACTTAACGATTTTTCTTAAAACAAAATATTAAGTAACCGAGACATTAAGAGATTCCCTATTCTTAACGCCCAGTTAACTTAAACGATTTTTCTTAAAACAAAAAAATATTAAGTAACCGAGACATTAAGAGATTCTCCATTCTTAACGCCCAGTTAACTTAAACAATTTTTCTTAAAAACAAAATATTAAGTAACCGAGACATTAAGAGATTCCCCATTCTTAACGCCCAGTTAACTTAAACGATTTTCAAAACAAAATATTAAGTAACCGAGACATTAAGAGATTCCCCATTCTTAACGCCCAGTTAACTTAAACGATTTTTCTTAAAACAAACGCACATTAAGTAAACAAGACATTAAGAGATTCCTCATTCTTAATACTCATTTAACTTAATGGTTTTCAAATTCCACACAAAACAACTCAAACAAATTCTCACATTCAATTCATAATTCACACCAAAACACATCAATCAACAAACATCAAGTATGAACATGCCAAATACGACGAACACACATCAACATAATAAATTTCATTTATTCAAAATCTTACATACGTGAGGTAAATTCATTTTTCCCAAAACGATACTCCAATCCTAACAAAACTCGTTTCCACACAACCACAGATAAGGCCCTAGATGCAAACTAAAAGTTTGGAAGGAGCCCTTACCTTCGCGTTAGCTCTAACGTGCGTTTCCGGTACCGCGAGCAAATCCGGTAAAAATCTCCGTTCGCAACATCGCCTCCAAATTGGTCCCCTAGCACCGTAGCATGGTAGTGAGCAACTTTCCCTTCTGACTCTTTGCGAAACGAAGCTTAGATCTAGAAGAAACAGAGGGGTTTGTGTTTGAATCTCAAATACCGTTTTTCTTCGTTTTCGAATCAAAGAGGAAGAGTGGAGTTGCGAAATCTTTGTTCTAGCACTCACCCAACCTTGGGTTACTAGTCTTGAAGAAAGAAAAGCAACGAAAATGAAAATGGGAGAAGGAGGGAAAAATGGCCGCGGGTAGCAGAGGAAGAAGATGGAAAATCAGATTTTCCTTCCTTCCTTTTTCCTTTCTTTGTTTTTCCTTCCTTTCTATTTCCTTCTTTCCTTTATATAACCTTTTCTTTTCCTTTTCCTTCATTCTAATTTCCTTTCTTTCTATTCTCTCCAAGCAACATATATATATATATATTAAATATAACTTAACAAATATCTCAAAATATCTAGATATTTGTTAAATTACCATTTCACCCGTAACGCATTAAATTCTCCGTAAAGGATTTACCACACTTAATTTAAATTTATTTATCGACGAGTAATTCTAAACGGGGTCAAAATAACTTTTTTGATCCTATACACTCCATAATATTATTAACTTTGGCTAAAAAGCCTCCGAGCCAAAATCCAAAACATATAAAATACATAAAGTGTACCTTAAAATTATGGGTCTTACATGCTCGTTACTACTATTGTTTCTGATATGTATGCAAAATTTGAGTTTTTTTTCTTTCCTCTTTGATAAAATGTCATCAACATGTTGCCTCTGATCCAATTTTTGCCTCTGATTCCAGCTTTGAATCAGGGACTTATAATTATTTTATATGAGTTAAATTGTGTCTCCTTAAGTTGTTGGGAATATAATACATGCATGGCATATCTCATAATGCATCTCATTCATATAAATTCATGGCATTAATGGTTCAAGTCATAGTGGGATATGATGGGGTTGTTTCATGCATGAAACAATAGGTAAAGGAAAAACAACTAGGACGCTGGTTGGGGTTGTGGCCAAACAAACTTTACCATTCAGGTTCAATTATTTCGGTGACTCACGTCAAAAGAATTGGACAACTTTTCCATGCTCTAAGGAAAAGTTTCAGTTATGTGTTTCAATGATTTCTAAATTAGAACTAGGTGTCAATTGACACAATTTTATGAAAGTATTTTATTGCATGAAGAGCGTATAATTTCATATTTTCTAAGCCTCTTGGATAGAGATATGTTTTACTGCGCTTCCCCTTATTTTTGAACTCACTGGGATTTGTTTATCTCCCCATTATTTTTAAAATTTAGCAGTTGGGGGTAGTTCTAGAGCAGCTTGAGGTTGGAGGAGTAATTTAGTTCTTAATTTTTAGTCACAATGTAGTAGGGCTTGATGTATTCAAAGTTTATGTAAAGTTAAGTTCTAAAGACTTGGTTAGTTCATTGTATCTTATGAATCAGTTTCAAACAATTGTAAACTATAATTCTATATGTAGTTCAATGGTCTAAATTTAATTCTTGTAAAATTTTCTTACTTGCCTCTGCATTATTGAGATGTATGGATTATAATGTCAAATTCTAGATGTTTGGTATTAGGTCTTACACATAATATACTATGTAATGAAATATAAGTACAACTTGGATAAAAAAGTGATGTATTTGACCAAATGTCAACAACAAAAATTGATCACAAATATATCAAAGCATATAAATAGAATTAAAACTCAAAGATGTAAACTAAAAATATGTAAAAATTCTCACAAAAAATCATGCAATAGAAAATCCGAACTTTGAATGGTGAAAAATAAATCTGAGTTTGTAAAATCTGATCACTTGACTTTCACTATGACATTTGTTAAATTATATAGAGAATATATCCTTGAGCCTTTACAAATTATTCTAGTTAGATGATTGTTTCTCACTCTCCAAAGTTGCTTCTTGGGATTAGATTTCACGTAAAAAATTGTTTCTTTGTATACAAGTTTATCTTTCTCAATATGACTAACTCAAGTTTATCTTTCTGCCACAAATGGCGTCCTAGGAAAGAAACACCAATGACCGAACGACTACGGTTTGTTCCCTCGGGTACAAGGAAAAATATGTTACCAGACTTTTGGATTTTTTTCTGATAAGGAGTTTGCTTATGAGCGTTGAAACTTGTGAGAATGAAACTCTCTGGTTTCAAGGTAAATCTTGAAAAAGTTTTTTGGTGAAATATTAATATCTGGAACAAATCTGTAATCCAAATTATGCCTGAGAAAAAACATTGTAGTTACTAGCATATTTTATTTTGCATGAAATATAAGTAATTGGGCTATTAGATTTGGAGTGGGAGGCCTTAATAGATTGGAGGGATGATTTTAATCTAATAGTGTGGAGAAAAATAGTCCATCATGCACCATTTCATTATTAGGTCCATGCTAAACGTCACTCAAAAAAAGAAAAATGAAACAGAAATGTGTTAATCAAGACATGAACATTAAGATGATAACCTTCTTACCAAGGCATAAAAATCATCAACTTGATTGACATAAAATAACTGAGAAATAGCTTTAGACTGCATGAAATACATGAAGGGTAATTGAAAAACTGTAGCAAACATGCAATAAGCATAAATACATAAGTATACTGGAAAGACACAAATTACTTTTGAACACAAACATATTCCATTTTAAGTCTAAAACAACTACTGAAATAAATCAGCAAAAAGTCTAAACATTTAAACCATTGATTGTTTACAAGCTACCAAAATGAAAGGAAAACCTCACATTTGACTTGTATAAAGCCTCCATCAAAAATATAGAAGAATAACCTCAAAAGTTCTAAAATAGCCAAAAGCACACAAAATTTCTAGGTCATTCTTTGAGCAGCTTCCTTGGCAATGAGCCTTTCCTTGGCTTTGTTTTTGCTTGAGATTTGGAACCCATAATACCACCACCCCACTTCTTTCTGTTTTCAT
>PGTU02006085.1:0-11034 GCA_002896215.2 Cicer echinospermum
GAGAGGAAGAAGATGGAAAATTCTATTTTCCCTCCTTTCTATTTCTTTCCTTTGTTTTTTCTTTTCCTTCCTTCTAGTTTTCTTTCCTCTTTCCCCCCAAACAAACATACATAACTATAAAAATAAATCTTAACAAATATATCAAAATCTAGATATTTGTTAAATTACCGTTTCGCTCGAAACGCATTAAATTCTCCGTAAATGATTCGTCGCAGTTAAATTCAATTTATTTATCGACGAGAAATTCTAATTGGCATTGAAATATCTTTTTTGATTATAAAACTCCAAAATATTATTAACTTTGGCTTAAAAGCCTCCGAGCCAAAATCCAAAATATACCAAAAATACAAAAAGGGTACTTTAAAATTATGGGTCTTACACAACTCAACTACTAACTATTAGCAAACTTTTACGTGTTAACCATTGATATATGATATATTGTAATACTATTTTTTAATTGTGAATTGTTTTAATTAATATGTGTATTATTTTAGGAATGACACGATGTTTAAACATAAAAAAATTGATGCATTTTTCAAGAAGAAATTTTTCGACAAAGAGAAAATTTTGTTAGTTTTTGTAAATATAGAAATTATTTCAATGAAAAATAATAAGGTTTATGTACTAAAATTCTCATGAGTTGTTGTTGGTGGTGTTTTTTTTTTTATGAATTAAGATACAATAAAAAATATTTTTTTAAAAAAGTAATAAATGTTGTATTGGTATTATAAAAATAATAAATAATTTAAGATAAAAAATTACAAATAAACTATTTATCATAAGATAGAGAGAGTATATAGTTAAAATCTTTATTTCACTAAATGATATATAAGAGCAGAGAACTACGTTTATAAATTTGATGAAATTTAAATGTGTGAAATATCTATGTCTTCAATTGTGTAATGTTAATGACGTCAAAATCATAACTGAAATATGTAATGTATTAAAATTATTTTTTTAATATGAAATAAACGAACATCACACAAAGAAAACTAAAGAGTATTGCACCCCTTACAACAAAATCACAAAAAAGAAAATACATTGAAGAGGTGGTTCAGAAAAATTATATGTTTGTGTTAATGAATTTCAAATTTAAAAAATTCACCAATTCACTTATTAAGGAATATTTTAAACCGATCGTTGTAAATAACGAAATTATCGTAACTTGCAACTTTCCCGTTTAGAGATGGTAACACTTGAGATTATAAGGATTTCTTCATTTATTCCTATTAAATTATTCATTTATGACTTGTTTATTTAAGTAAGAAATTTATTTTTTAGTCACGGATTCATAATGATTTTTTAAATAAGTCTAAATTATTTTTATTGTAAAGTTAGTCTATAGTTTGTCACGCAAGCTCTATTTTGGGAGAATATTTTAGAGTTTAAATAAAACTTTACTATCTTACTAAAAATTATAAGTTAATCAAAATTTAATTATCACTTTTAAAATTCAGAAATACTTTATCTTGATATAAGTTGAAATTGATAGTTGTCATACTAATTCTAAGGTCATAAAAGCTTATTTCTAGTTAGTTTTTGTAAATATAGAAATTATTTTAATAATAAAATAAGATTTATTTACTAAAACTCTAATATGAGTTGTTGTTAGTGGAGTTTTTTTTATGAATTAAGATACAATAAAAAAATATTATTGAAAAAAATAATAAATATTATATTAGTATTGTAAAATGACAAATAATTTCAGGTAAAATTACAAATGAATAGTTTATTGTAAGATAAAAAAAGTATGTAGTTGAAATCTTTATTTCACTCAATACCTAAATTTTCAGATATATAATATTGATAACGTCAAAATCATGATTAAAATATATAATATATCAAAAGTACTTTTTTGATACTTTTCCAATATGAGTTAAACCAACATCATACATCAAAGAAAATTAAAGAGATGGGTCTAGGAAAAAAAAGTAGTTATAACTCATGGATACACATTTTATTATTCCCAACTAGCCCTTTTGTACCCAAATAAATTGCCCAAACTATGATAAAAACCATCATACTGTATCAATAAACAACCTTTAAACAGAGACTAAGTCTTTTGGGCATCAATAGAGTGACAGGCCTTAAATTACCCCATAAGCATACACGTACAGGCTTGTCAAATGGAACAAAGTTTGCTGTAATAATTCGTAAAGTAAATATAAAGTTCCCACATTCCAAACAAGTAAATGCCACCAATTCCATTATTAATGGATACACTTCTCAGGTAATGTTGAAAGTGGTTTCATTCACGATTGGTTTTCCTCATGTTTGCATCACTGAAGCATTGGAGAGAGCAAATACATGGAAGGAAGAGAACAACGTAACATTTGGCTAACATTTTTGGAGTTTCAAAGTTGATTCAAGAATGAGCCAAATGTTGCAAACCTACACACAATAATAAAACTATAAGCAAATGCTAACCTATATTGGAAATTTGTTACAATATAATATATAAATATTCTTTTAAAAATTTATTGCAGATTATGTATTCAAACATTTTCAAATCAAAACATTCTTTTTATTCATTAAAATTTGTGAAAAAGTAATAAATTGAGAGTATTAATCTGATGATATAATTGAAAAATAAAATTACATTTAAAAATCAAAAGTACATTTTAAGGTAATAAATGTGAGATTTTTATCTTATCATTTATGCATTTAACTCCTTGAAATGTCCAACGTTTTTTTTCAACAAAACATTTTCTTTTTTTTGAATTTCTTAACGTATACTATAAAATCACATTGTAGTATATCCTTATACCATCTTAATGGCTATTAAACCACCCAATTGAAAATGAAATTGTTTCCCATTTGAACCTGGCAGCAAAAGCAAATAGTACAAAATGGGAGACAATGAAATTAAGATGGCTAGTAAAGAAATCGCTATTAAATGGGAAATAATTTCATTTTATACGATTTACGATTTCAACATTTTTTACTATTGCTTTTCACGTTGCTTAAATTCATCACCCCTTTTTCAAACCTAATATGTTTATTTAAAAATAATAATAAATATAATCTTAAAAAGAATGATTTTAAAAAAAAATTTTTTATTTTTTCTATATATATTTATTATTTATTTTAATACAACCGTAATTAATAGAAAAAATCTTAATTCAAAAAAATAATATTTATTATTTTTTCCATTTATAATTTCACATTAATATCAATATAAACTCAACTAATTATAGTTATTACAATTCTATATAGAAATTGGAGTTGATTTTTTAAATAAAATTAAATAAGTAAAACAAGAGTTCAAATTGTAACCATTCATTATTGATTATATATATTCATTTAACATTAGCCATTGATTTATTCATCAAGCGTTAATGTAATTCACTTCATTGTATAAAATAAATTATCTTACTTTAGAGGAGTCAGATCCATATAAATCTTCTATGAGAAAAAAATATTGAATAATGAGAGAATTCTCAAAACACATCAAATATTACATAAGAGATATATAGCCAATAAAAAACAACCGGTTAGTATAACTAACTATAGTAACTAACAATTGTACTTAATTTGTATAGCTAATTAATTAATACGTCTAATATCTCCTCACAAGTAGAAATGTGTTTACTACACTTTTAACTTAAAAAATACGTCGACTACAAAGAATATGTAATATTGAAAATACACTGGTTAAAATGAATATTAAAATATTGCATCTTTTAGTGTTTAGTGTTCCAAACTAGCCTTTTGTCCCTAAAAAAATTGTTCTAACTATGAAAAAGTCCATATCCCTCACAGATAAGATTTTAATAATTTTAAATAAGAAAAACTCTTTCAAAGATGCAATATTGACAAATATAGTTAATATTAATTTTATAAAAATATATAAAGTATTAGAAAAACAATGAAATGTTTTAAATATTTAATATATAAAAAAATTTGATTATTGATCCAAATGTTAAAATAAAATTCCACTACCAAAAATCATAAGAATCACCATGTTTTAAATAAGTTTTTAAAATGTTGCAATATAATATAAAGTTTTCATAGAAAATAACCTATATCTTTTAATATAAAATATAAATTCAAAAATATCCTCGTATGTTCTATATTGCTCGAATATTTTATTAAGTCAATTGTTTGATTTATGATATATAAAAAATATTGAATCCTAAAAGAGTGTTTAGCGGCTCAATGTTTAATTGTGTTTCTTCAGATAATTTTTCCACTAAAAGGAAGTAACATTTTATCTTGACTATGAATGATAATGAGGTTGTGTTTCTGTTTTTCTTTTAGCAGTTTTTCTAGAATATATGAAATTTGGGTAAAAATATTATAGTAGATAAAAAATACCAAACGTATACTTTAGATTGGAACATAAAAGGATACGCTATATTATAACATAATAGAATATTCTTTTCAATCATTTTTATAGGAGATAGTTAAATCAATAAAAGTTAATGTATTTGGTCCATATAATTTATGTTGGGAGTAAATTTTTATTTAAAATTATTTTACTATGACAATATATTTTTTATTAAATACCTTAACCTAAAAAATGAGTGTGTTAAATGTATATATAAATACTTAGTGAAAAAAAATTGGTGCCTTTTGTAAGATCAGAAGGGCACCTAAGAGGGGGTGTTGAATTAGGTGTTTAGAAATTTTTTTATTTTTAGAGATTTAATGATTGATTTTTCTTATTAAGATAGTGTATGACAAAGATAAATGGCAGAAAAATAATTAATACAACGATATTATCCTAGTTCCCCTTATGACCAAGGGTATATCCAATACTCTTACACACCACAAGAGATTTTTTTTCACTATTGTTAGAATATGTATAAATCCCACCATAAGATCTCTACTACAAACTTCTAACACACTTCCTAAGATAGCACACCACTATCTTGGATTACAATACTTAAAGAAAGTACACTACTTTCTTTAAATTCAATACAATAACTTCAATGTTTTTTTTTTTTAACTAATGTTCTTAACTAAGAATCTGAGTATAATAGTTGTACAATGATATCAATCCAATAATATTTCAGATATACTAGATAACATTTCTCAATGAGGTGAAAATGTAATGCAAGTACTTGAAATATGAAAAATAACTTTGAGAATATTTCAGAAAATTGTTTAAGTTGTTCAAGGTTTGGTAGTGGAATTGATTGCGTTTAAACTGAAGTTATGGAGTATTTATACTCCATAGACATCACTTCATATCATTGGCTATCGTTCCTACCAAGTTTGATGAACAAATGCAATGATCCAAAACCATTTCAGAATTGAAAATTGCATTGTTTTCAGTTGTATTCGACTACAGCTCGTGTGTAGTCGAATACAGCTTTTTAAGTTCAGTTTTTATTTGAAATTTCAACATCGGTATTTGAATACGAAACCTTGTATCAAATACAACTCAGATGGATTTTGCCACTAACTGTTGTATTCGACTACACTAGGTTGTAGTCGAATACAAATGTGCAGCTCTTAGCTACTAACTTAACACTTGTATTCGACTACACCATCTCGTAGTCGAATACAGATGTTCAGTTTTAGCTATTGACTTATCACCTGTATTCGGCTACAATATGTTGTATTCGAATACGACATTGCATTTTGTCAAAAAAATTATTTTCAAACATTGTTTATGCATTTTTGACACATGAAAATCCTTTTTATGCATATGCTGAGATGAAAGGTTCTCATGTGCATTTAAAATATAAGAATATTAGATTGCATTATGTATCTTCTAATATGTGTGAACATAGTTAACTTCGATTATTTGACTTCTTTTTAAGCTTTGTAACTTTGATCACATTCCTTTGTCTTCATCAAAAACATGTGTTACACCTTTAAAATTTTGGGGCCTTGTTCGACTAAAATTTTGGGGTCTCTAAAAAATAAGTGTGTGACTTCTTGTTGTTCGTTTAATCTTTTACTAATTCAAATATTGTATCACGGCAGTTGAAGACTAGATGGTTGAATTGTGTTTTCCTTACAAGACAAATACAATTCAATACTTCTCATATTTCTACGGAAGACAACATATGCACTTATTGGTTTGTCAATATTGGATTTTATACTCTATTGTTTTTTTTTTTTTGGTGGAATTTTGTACGGGCTAAAACAACAATATATCATATAAAATAAATATAAGGGATCAGATATGGGATTTCTGCTACTAACATTTTTCCCTCACATGAACAAATTAACTCCTAACATTTGTCAAAGTACACCAAACTTTCACATAAACAAAAAAAGAGAGACAATGTTACCTACACCACCTTAGTTTTACATTACCACCATACCTAGGGTTCACAAATAACGGAAGCAATTCGAAATTAGTTTGCAACTTAACAGTGTCATGGTAGAGCATCATTATTAGTAATGTTAATTAATAGTGTTATGATATAGTAATATATTATTTGTCTTCTTACCCTGTCACATTTTGAAAGAAAAAAAATACTAATATTCAAACTCATACAGATTTAGACAATTTAAGGCCTATGTGGAAACTCACATTTGTTGTAAAAATGCGATATAGGAACATGTTAAAATTTTGACCTTTATGTTTATTAAGAATGCGTAGCATGTTTTGAAATTGAAAATTACAACCTTGGAACATATCTAGTGAGAATTTATGTTTAGAGTGAGAAACAGAATTTTCGATGAATAAAAATTAATGCCTCAATTTTATAAATTCAATTACATTCTTTGCATTGTCTAGCCTTTCTTTCCCACATATGAACATGTAATAATCGAACCGTACACTAAATGTATCTAAAACTTTAAGATGAAATCATATTGAGAGTAATATGGACAACAAAAATAAATAAAGCAATTTAAAGAATATTTACACTAAAAAAGAACATAAGATACCCATATAAACAAAAAGTCTATTATTTTACAATGGTGACACACTTGTTGAAATTAAAAATTGAAATTATTATTTTTCTTTTCATTTTTCTCCATGTAATTTATAATATTTGTTTTTTAATTCCTATAAATATTTGCTTTTAATTCATGTAGATTGTTCAATTTGTTTTTCGTCTCTCCCATATACATGTCATCCATTGGATGTTGACATTCACTGATGATTGTCAATGCACAAAATCTCATGTGATATGTCGTATCATGATGCACAATGGGATTCTTATTTGTCATGTAATCTAAGTTGGCCGAAGAAGATGACTTCAGGGCTAAACTATGAAAATTTAGAATTACATGAAACTAAAACACATTCAAGGGACTTAAGAACATAAAGAAACTGAACATAATCATGACAAATCAAAAATAATTACCCTAAAATAATAATTTGTATCTAGGTCAAGAAAGCAAATCGATACTTGTAGCAGACTTAAATTCATCAGCAAAATAATTCCTTACATTTTCTTTGGTATGCGCAATCCTCCGTTACTTTTTTAAATTTGGCTGTGATTTTCTCCTCTGGTTAAGACCTTCCTCCTGCCCTTGCCTCTCTTTCTATATGTCTTGCCTTCTCCCCTGCTCTATATTTTTTGTCCCTTCTATGCTCAAGAACCATGATTGGTTCATACACTTCTTCCCCGTGAAAGGTCATAGCTTTGCCCTTTCTTTTATGATCTATAGTGACAACACATTGGATAGGCTCTTTTTTTTTTATCTTGGTTTCATCAATGGTTGCTCTGCTTTCCTTGTTTCGTTGCTAACCCTAATTGTTTTTTACTTGAATTTCTCGGCAAAGGAAGGATTAGAAAACACAACTCTTAGTTATTCGAGTTCTAAAGACTAAAATATCATAAAAATGTGTATCATAACAGTAGTATCTTGTTGCATAAACTAAATTGAAAAACAAAAAGAGAGAGAGAATTTAGAGGTGTTGTGTGATATGAGACCTACATACTCAAACTACATTTTAGTTATACAATATAGGTGAACTAAAGAAAGTCTCTTCATGCATGTATATATCACATATGAAAACTGCTCAAGGCAAGTTCAAAACTAAAAAGAAGAAAAAAATATTGTTGGGGGAAAAGTTTAAGGGCTGCTATTCATCAAGAAAAGAAACAGTAATCAGACAGCAAAAATGGCGTTTCAAGCAATCAGTTTAAAAACGCTTAGAGAGCCAAACGATAGGATTCATGTTGCGAATTGCAATTTACCATGACTCTAGTAAGATAAAACATATAAAGTTCAAAAATTAATATAGGATCACAACAAAACATAAGTGCTACTCACCAATCTCCTGGCAAATTTAGCTTATGGCGACGAACTATGGTTTTTCCCTCCGTTCCACAATCTCCTTGGCCTGCTGAACCATGGACTTTATCTGCACCAGTTTGTCCACCACAAAGCTGCAGCAACGACGCATCACACGGCAGCGATTGTTAAAAATCTCCTTAACCATCCTCAAGGGCCGTCTTCAAATCACCCTTCTCACCAGAAAGGAACAATGATAGCATATAGTGGCTTATAGGGTCATACTCAGATTTTCCACTGCATCATAACCATTTCTTAGCTTCACAAGTTCCCCTTCATTACAACTTTGATCAAAGCATTGAGGCTAAGAGGATCAGGCTTGACACCCTTTTTCTTCATTTCCTCAAAGAACTCAATGCTTCACCAGTTTTCTTCACCACAGCCAATCCAACAACCTTGCATGTAAGTCCTGATATCAGGAACAACATTCTTCTCACCCAAATTTTCCCACAGTTTCTCACCATCCTCAAAACGACCCTTTGAGTACAACCATCGAGCAAAGTATTAAACGTGATCAGATCAGTGTTCAACCATTCTTCTCATTTTCCTCACCACTGAACAGCGGATTCAATGAACTTTCAACACGCTTAATGAAATGTGTTGTAAGAACCAAATCAGGTTCACAGAGACTGAACAGGAAGATCCTTAAAAAGTTGTTCAACGACATCAATTTCCTTGGATGAAGGTAAGCAGCCAAGAGAAGCATTGAGAAGAGCACTGTATCGGTCACAGTTTTTCTGAGGCATTTCATCAAACATTTGTGTGCGTGTCTGTGCATTCCTGAATTCCGTATAGTGTGATGAGATCGCGCTGAAAAACTTCATTGGATATGTCTGAGTAATCCTTCTGTGTGTCGAAATGTCCACGGACCCATCGGAACCGTTTAGCTCCGGCGAGGCCGCGGACGGTGTCTTCGTAGATGCCGGTTTTTTACGGAAGCGGTCATTTTCGCAAGCTTCTTGAATTTTTTCAACGAGGGTTTTGAGGTTCACTTCCTTGTAGAGGTCCTGTGAAATGGATTGATGCTGTGGTGTGGTTGATTCGTTATGGTACACAAGCTGCGGTGAAGACGCGGTGCATCACGTATGGTGTTGTGTTTATGTCTACTCAAAAGAGGGGAACGAATTGGGTTCATTTCATCGGTTTTTTAAATGCCACACCCTTTCTGTAGTTAACTTTGGGCTTGGATTCCCCTCTTTGGCCCAAACAGTTTTGGAGCATCAGCTATTGAAAAAACTTTTTTAACTCTTATAAAAATAAATTAATAAAGTCAAAATATAGAAATAAATTGGATGTGTTTGGTTATTTACATATCATTTGAGTAATTCAAAATAAATATTTTGGTGAAAACAAAGCTAGTCTATTGCTAGTTACTCAGTACTTCACATGAGTCTAAATCCAAGCTGTTTGTGGTGTGGTGATGCATCCAAATTCTGGTGATGAGTATTTAAAAGTATCCTTTGTCAATTTAATTTGAACTTGTGATCAATTTTATAATCGCGGTGAGTTTGGAACACAACTTATAAAAACTTTATTTATAAAATAATATTTTCGTTTTGAAATAAATGACGTTTGAATTTTGACACACATATTAAGAAATGTAATAAATACAAATAAAAATTATTTTAATCAAAATTATTAGTGTATTTTTCACTATCATAAAGTAAGATAATAGAATTAATTTGGAAATAGTGTATATATTAATAATTAGATAATATAACTAAAACATAATTAGAGTTGAATAAAAATTGAAAATTGACATTACTCAAAACAATTGATTACTAAAAGTGTATATTATCGTAAAAAAAAAAAAGATAGAGTATATTTAATAATGGTACAAAATAAAAATTAGTTATTTTTCTTTGAAAATGTAGAAGAGATAAACTTTGAAGAGAAAAAAGCCTTTAGTGGGTCTTTGATAATTAAAATTAAACTTCATCAAATATCCTTTAACTTGATATAGAAGTTCAAACGGATTACATCTTTGTGTTGTGTTTAAGTTAACTCGTTAATCAAGTTTACGTTTTATGTGTTTAAAAATCAACGATAATGAATCAAATTTCAATTTTTTATTTATTTATGTATGATACAAAACTCTTTATCCTTAGAAAATCTTATAATGTGATTATCGACTTGTTAAAAAGCGGCAATTTTAAGAGTCCCGCTCTATATTGAATTTGGGTGTCTATTTTGATTCGACGTTGGCAGAAGATACTTGATTGGTTAAATATTTAGGTACATTTTCTAATATAGTTGTAGCTCATGCACAAAAATTTGGAGGGTTGGGACTGATTGGTAAGAAGGGATGTCATTTTTTTTATTATAAGGTATGCATTTGAGCTAATTTAGAAAATGAGGAATAACATAATTGTTCCGAAATGAAGCATTTAACATCTATGAGGTGACATAACGTGTTAAATTATTAAGTTGGTATTGGCTTAGATATAACGAAAAACAATTTGGATATAATTTCAATCTTCTATGGTCAAATCCTCTTGTTTGCTTTGAATTGTTTTTTTGTTTTTTTGGGTTGGCTTTTGGCGTTTTGTTGGTTTTTTGGGATAATTTCTAGTATTATTATAATTTTAACATCCTCACGAATTATAGTAGGCCTCATTTTAAATGTTTCACTTACTTCAGTTATTATATTAATTTGAGTGTCAAGCGTATTTGTTATTACACATCCTATTTCGTATATCATATTTGTCATTAATCCAAAATTATTGTGATACTATTTATCTAAATTTCTTGATAGTCCCTGAGTTCGGATCATATCAACTTCCAACTTATGAACTTTGCTTTATATAAATGGATTGTAGGCGA
>PGTU02006091.1:0-18928 GCA_002896215.2 Cicer echinospermum
TCTATTTTATTAAATGTTATTATTATATTTGGTTTATAGTTTTACTACATAAAGAAGATAATAATATCATATAATAAAATAGAGTTGTCAAATAAAGTAATAATTACATATTAATTTTAAAACTCAATTTGGTTATATGTTATTATTATTTTCGTTATTTAGTACAACTACAAAACGAAGATAATAATAACGTATAATAAAACAGAGTTGTCAAATAAATATGAAATTATTAATTTATTGGATAATTCTATTTTATTATATGTTATTATTATCTTCATTTTTAAGTTTGACTGCATAACGAAGATAGTAATATCATTTAATAAAATAGAGTTGTCAAATAAAGTAATAATTACATATATATTTGACAACTCTATTTTATTAAATGATAATACTATCTTCGTAATGCAGTCAAACTTTAAAATGATGATAATAATAACATACAATAAAATAGAATTATCAAATAAATTAATAATTACATATTTATTTGAAAACTCTGTTGTATAATACGTTATTATTATCTTTTGTAGTTGTACTAAATAACGAAAATAATAATAACATATAACAAAATTGAGTTGTAAAGTTGTCAAATAAAGTAATAATTACATATTTATTTTACAACACAATTTTGTTATATGTTATTATTATTTTGAAATCCATATTTATGAACCAGATGATGGCTAGTGTTTGAAATCTAATCCGAAACTCAAAATCCGAAACACAATTTTAGATTTAGAAGAAGAATGCTATAACGGTCTCACAGTCCTCGATATCAAAAATGGACCAAAATTCTTATTTTTGTACAAGATGATAGCTAGGGTTTTAAATCTGATTGCTAGGGTTTGAAAATCATACCAAACAACAAAAATGGACCGAAAATCGTATTTTCGGACCAAACGATGGCTAGTGTTTGAAATTTGACACGGATTCCGAAACACAGTCTTAAATGTAGGAGAAGAATTCTATAAGAATCTTATGAACCTTGACTTCATTTGGACTTCTTGGAGGATTATCGTACCACTCGACATAAATGGACAGAACATGGCTGGTGTTTGAAATCTAACGGGGAACCGAAAACACAATTATTAATTTTGGAGTAGAATTATAAAAGAGAATTAAGGCCCTCGATCTAATTTGGACTTCTCGGGCGATTTTCGTACTTCACAACAAAAATGGACTGAATTTCATATTTTTGGTTCAAACGACTCTAGTGTTTGAAATATGACGCCGAGCCCGACACATAGTTACAAATTTAGGAGAAAAATGCTATTAAGGTCTTCTGGTCCTCAACTTCATCTGGACTTTTCTGGCGATTTTCGTACCACCTGACAAAAATGGACTAAAATTTGTATTTTCTGACCAAACTATGGCTAGTGTTTGAAATCAAACCCGAAACACAATTATAAATTTAGGAAAAGCATGCTAAAAGTCTTTCCTGCTCGTCATTTTCATCTGCACTTTTTGGGCGATTTTCGTACCACTCGAAAAAAATGGACTAAAATTCGTAACATATAATAAAATAGAATTGTCAAATAAATATGTAATTATTACTTTATTTGACAACTCTAATTTAATTTATGTTATTATTATCTTTGTTTTATAGTTTTACTTTATAACAAATATATAATAATAACATATAAAAAAATAGAGATGTCAAATAAAGTAATAATTACATCTTTATTTTATTAGGGTTTAGTGTGGTAGGGTGTTTAGGGTTTAAGAAATCACGTATAGGGATTAAGGTTTATAGTTTAAGGTTCAGGATTTTGGGTTTAGTGTTTAGGGTTTAAGGTTTAAGGTTTTGTATTTGAGGTTCGGGTAACAGTATATAGGATTATCTTCATTGCAAAATAATACTACAAAACGATCATAATAATAACATATAATGAAATATAGTTGTCAAATAAAGATGTAATTATTACTTTATTTGTAAATAATATTTTATTATCTGTTATTCTAATCTTCTTTATTAAATGTTATTATTATCTTCGTTTTGTAGTTGTACTTAATAACAAAGATAATAATAACATATAACAAAATTGAGTTGTCAAATAAATATGTCAAAATTAATTTATTTGACAACTTTATTTTATTATATGTTATTATTATCTTTGTTTTGTAGTTATACTTAATAATAAAGATAATAATAAAATATAACAAAATTGAGTTGTCAAATAAATATGAAATAATTAATTATTTGACAACTCTATTTTATTATATCTTATTATTATCTTCGTTATTAAGTACAACTACAAAACGAAGATAATAATAATATTTAATAAAATAGTGTCGTCTAATAAATAAGTAATTATTATTTAATTTGACAACACTATTTTACTATATGTTATTATTATCTTCGTTTTATTGTTTTACTACATAGCGAAGAATAATAATAACCTATAATAAAATTGAGTTTATCAAATAAATATGTAATTAGTACTTTATTAGACAAATTTATTTTATTATATGTTATTATTATCTTCGTCATGTAGTACATATTTATTTAATAGTTCAATTGTGTTATATGTTATTACAATTTTCGTTATTAAGTACAACTATTAAACAAAGATAATAATAACATTTAATAAAATAGAGTTTTCAAATAAAGTAACATTGACAACACTATTTTATTAAATGTTATTATTATCTTGGTTTTGTAGTTGTACTTAATAACAAGGATAATAATAACATATAACAAAATTGAGTGGTCAAATAAATATGTAATAATTAATTTATTTGACAACTCTATTTTATTATATGTTATTACTATCTTTGTTATTAAGTACAATTAAATAGAGATGTCTAATAAAATAGAGATGTCTAATAAATATGTAATTTTTATTTTACTTGACAAAACTATTTTATTATATGTTATTATCATCTTCGTTTTGTAGTTATACTTAATAACAAAGATAATAATAAAATATAACAAAATTGAGTTGTCAAATAAATATGATATAATTAATTTATTTCACAACACTATTTTATTGTATGTTATTATTATCTTTGTTATTTTGGTACAACTATAAAACGAAGTTAATAATAATATTTAATAAAATAGAGTTGTCTAATAATTACATAATTATTTGACAACTCTATTTTATTATATGTTATTACTATATTCGTTATACAGTCAAACTTTAAAAGAAAGATAATAATAACATATGATAAAATTGAATTATCAAATAAATTAATAGTTACATATTTATTTGACAACTCTATTTTATTATATGTCATTATTATCTTTGTTTTATAGTTTTACTTCATAAATAAGATAATAATAACATATAATAAATTGAGTTGTAAAATAAATAAGTATTTATTATTTTATTTGACAACTCTATTTTGTTATATGTTATTATTATCCTTGCAATGAAATAATACCATAAAACGAAGATAATAATAACATTAAATAAAATAGATTTGTCAAATAATGTAATACTTAATTAGTTATTTGACAAAACTATTTTATCATATATTATTATTATCTTCGTTTCGTATTTAATTTACAACTCGATTTTGTAATATGTTATTATTGTTTTCGTTATTTAGTAGAATTACAAAACGAAAATAATAAGAACATATAAGAAAATTGAGTTGTCAAATAAAAATGTAATTATTACTTTATTTGACAACTCTATTTTGTTATATGTTATTATTTATTTCGTTATAACTTATTTGTTTGTCAACTCTATTTTTTTATATGTTATTATTATGTTAGTTGTGATGTAGAACTATAAAACGGTGATAATAATAACATAGAACAAAATTGAGTTGTCAAATAAACAAATAATTACATATTTATTTGACAACTCTATTTTATTTTATCTTATTATCATCTTCGTTATGAACTAAAACTATAAAACAAAGATAATAACAATATATAACAAAATGAAGTTGTCAAATAAACATGTAATTATTACTTGATTAGACAACTCTATTTGATTATATGTTTCAATTATATTCGTTATAAAGTACAACTACATGACGAAAATAATAGTATGATATAATAAAATAGAGTTGTCAAATAAAGTAATAATTACATATTTATATGTCAAATCTATTTTATTATATGTTATTATTATCTTTGTTATGAAGTAAAACTATAAAACAAAGATAATAATAACATATAATAAATTAGAGTTGTCAAATAAAGTAACAATTACATATTTATTTGACAACTCTATTAAATTAAATTATATTACTATCTTCGTTATGTAGTCAAACCCTTTTAAATGAATATATTATTAACATATATTCAAATAGAATTATCAAATAAATTAATAATTGCATATATATTTGACAACTCTGTTTTATTATACATTAGTATTATCTTCGTTTAGAAGTTGTACTAAATAACGAAAATAATAATAACATATTACAAAATTGAGTTGTAAAATTAATATGTAATTATTACTTTATTTGACAACTCTATTTTATTATATGTTATTATTATCTTCGTTATGTATTAAAACTATAAAACGAATATAATATTAACATTTAATAAAATAGAGTTGTCAATTAATGTAATAATTAAAAAGCATTCTTCTCCTAAATTTATAATTGTGTTTCGGGTCATATTTTGAACATTAGCCATCATTTGGTCTAAAAATACAAATTTCGTTCCATTTTTGTTTGGTGGTACAAAAATTGCTTGAAAAGACTAGATGGAATCGGGGATTTTAGTACCACCCGATTTCGGTCCATTATTATCGGGTGGTACGAAAATCGCCTGAAAAGTCCTGATAAAATCGAGGACTGAGAGACTCTTATAGCATTCTTCTCTAAAATTTATAACTACGTTTCAGGTTCCGCGCCAGATTTCAAACACTAGTCATCGTCTAGTTCGAAAATACGGATGTTGGTCCATTTTTGTCGAGGGGTACGAAAGTCTCCCGAAGAGTCCAAATGAAATCGAGGATCGTGAGACCATTATAGCATTCTTCTCCACAATTTGTAACTTTGTTTCGGGTTCTGCGCCAAATTTCAAACACTAGCCATCGTCTAGCCCGAAAACACAGATGTTGGTCCATTATCGTCGATGGGTACAAAAGGCGCTCGAAAAGTACAAATGCAATCGAGGACTGGTAGACCATTATAGAATTCTTGTTATAAATTCATAACTGTGTTTTAGGTTCCGCGTTAGATTTTAAACACTAGCCATCGTCTTGTTCGAAAATCGGATTTTGGTCCATTTCAGTCGAGTGGTACGAAAATCGCCTGAAAGGTCCATATGAAATCGAGGACCGGGAGACCATTATAGTATTCTTCTCAAAATTTATAACTGTGTTTCGGGTTCCGCGCCATATTTCAAACACTAGCCATCATCTTTTAAGAAAATACAGATTTCGGTCAAATTTTTCGCGTGGTACAAAAATCTCCCAAAAAGTCTTGATGAAATCGAGGACCGGGAGACCCTTATAGCATTCTTCCCCTAAATTTATAATTGTGTTTCGGGTTCTGCGTCTTATATTTCAAATACTAACCATCGTTTGGTCCGAAACTACGGACTTTGGTCCATTTTTCTTGGGTGGTACGAAAATCGCTCAAAAAGTCCAGATGAAATCGAGTACTAGGAGACCCTTATAGCATTCTTCTTTAAAATTTATAAACTACGTTTCGGGTTGCGTCTCTGGTCTGGAAATATTAATTTTGGTCTTTTTTTGTCGAGGGTACGAAAATCGCCCTAAAGTCTAGATGAAATCGAGACGAGAGACCCTTATATCATTCTTCTTTTAAATTTATAATTTCTTTCGGGTTCGCGTCAGATTTCAAACACTTCCATCGTCTTAGTTCGAAAATACGATTTCGTCTATTTTGCGTCGCGGTGGTATGAAAATCGCCTCCAAAAATGTCCCGATGAAATCGAGGACCGAGAGACCTTATAGCATGTCTTCACTAAACTTATAACTATGTTTCAGGTTTCGCGCCATATTTAAATACTAACCATGTCTAGTCCGGAAATACCGAATTTGGTCCATTTTTGTCGAGGGGTAGAAAATCGCCTGAAAGTCCAAATGAAAACGAGGACCGTGAGACCCTATATAGCATTCTTTTGCAAAATGATAACTTTGTTTCTGGTTCTTGCGCCAGATTTTCAAACACTAGTCATCGTCTTGTACAAAAATACCCCAAAAAAGTCTAGATGCAATGAGGACCAGGAGACTCTTATAGCATTCTTCTCCTAAATTTATAAATGTGATTCGGGTTCCGGTCCTCGATTCATCTGGACGTTTCGGAGATTTTCATACGGATCCATCTAAAATGGACCAATATTTGTATTTTTGAACAAGACGGATTGTTATTGTTTGAAATTTTGACGTGGAACCCCGAAACACAGTTATAAATTTAGAAGAAGGATGCTATAAGGGTCTCTCGGTACTTGATTTCATCTGGACGTTTTGTGAGATTTTCGTACCCTTCGACAAAAATGGACCGAAATTTTTATTTTCGGACCAGACGATGGCTAGTGTTTTGATATCTAACGATGAAACCCGAAACACTGTTATATATTTAGGAGAAGAATGCTTTAAGGTTCTCCAGACCCTCGACTTCATCTGGACTTTTCGGAAGATTTCGTACCACCCGACTATAAATCGGTCGAAATCCATATTTTCGAACAAGACGATGGCTTGTGTTGTATTTTGACGCGGAACCCGATACACATTTATAAATTTAGATGAAGAATTTTATAAGGGTCTCTCGGTCCTCGATTTCATCTGGACCTTGCGGGCGGTTTCGTGTACCCTGACAAAATGCTAAAAGAGTCTTCTGGTCTCGATTTCATCTGGACTTTTCGAGCAATTTTGTACCACCTAACAAAAATGGACCGAAAATCTGTATTTTTGACCAGACGAGGGCTAGTGTTTGAAATTTGATGCGGAACCCGAAACATAGTTATAAATTTTGGAGAAGAATGTTTTAGGGTCTCCCGGTCCTCGATTCATTTGGACTTTTTAGGAGATTTTTCGTACCACCAGAAAAATATGGACTTCGTATTTCGGACCAGACGATGGCTATTTATAAATATATGGCGCAGAACCCGAACTCAGTTATAAATTTAGGAGAAGAATGCTACAAGAATCTTTTTCTCCTCGATATCATCAGGACTTTTTGGCACGTACCCCTCGACAAAAATGACTAGTGTCTGCATTTTACGGCCTGGACGATAGCTAGTGTTTGAAATCTGTCGCGGAACCCGAAACACAGTTATAAATGTTGGATAAGAATGCTATAAGATTTCTTTGTCCTCGATTTCATTTGGACTTTTCGAGGGATTTTTATGGCCCACTCGACAAAAATGGACAGAAATCTGTATTTCCAGAATAGACCAGGGTTACTATTGGAAATTTGACACGAAACCCAAACACAGTTATAAATTTTGGAGAATAATGCTATAAGGGCTCCCGGTCCTCGCTTTGATCTAGAATTTTCGGGCGATTTTCATACCACCCGACAAAAATTGATCAAAATCAGTATTTCCGGACCAGACGAAGGCTAGTGTTTGAAATTTGACAAAGAACCTGGACAAAAATGGACCAAAATCTATATTCGGTCCCGGAATCCGAAACATTGTTATATATTTTAGGAGAAGAATGCTATAAGTGTCTCCCGATCCTCGATATCATCTGGTATTTTTGGGTGATTTTCGTACCACCCGACTAAAATGGAACGAAATTCGTATTTTTTAAGAAAACAATGGCTATTGTTGAAATCCCACACGAACTCGGAACATAGTTATAATTTAGGAGAAGAATCTATAAGGGTCTCTCTCGTCCTCGATTTCATTGGACTTTGCATACGATTTTCTTACCCCTCGAAAAAAAGGACCAAAATCTATATTTTTGGACCAGACGACGACAAGTGTTTGAAATCAGGCCCGGAACCCAAAAACCAGTAATAAATTTTGGAGAAGAATGCTATCAGGGTCTCCCGTCCTCGGATTCATCGGGACTTTATGGTGATTTTCGTACCACCCGAAAAAAATTGACGGAAATCCGTATTTTCAAACAAGATGATGCTAGTGATTGAAACCTCACGCGAAACCTGAAACACATATAAATAGGAGAAGAATGCTATAAGGTCTCTCGGTCCTCGATTTCATCTAAGCTTTTCGGGCATGGAACTCGATATACTTTTATAAATTTTCGAGAAGAATGCTATAAGGGTCTCATAGTCTTAGATTTCATCTAGACTTTTCGGGCTACTTTCATACCACCCGACTAAAATCGACCGAAATCCGTATTTTTGAACAAGACGATTGCTAGTGTTTGAATTCTGATGCGGAACCCGAAATACAATTAAAATTTAGAAGAAGAAATCTATATGGATCTCTCGGTCCTCGATTCATTTAGACTTTTTGGGCGATTTTCGTACTTCCCTGACTAAAATGTACTAATTTTTTTTTGAACAAGACGATGGCTAGTTTTTAAAATCTGACCCAGAACCTGAAACACAATTATAAATTTGAGAATAATCCTATAATGCCTAGTTCATCTGATGCAGTTTGAAATATGACTAAAAATGGACCGAACCCGAAGCACTGAGTTATAATAAATTTAGGAGAAGAATGCTATAACGATCAGTCGTGGAGCCCATTTTCGTATTTTCGTACCACCCAGCGACCGAACGATGGCTAGTGTTTTAAAATCAGTCGTGGAGCCCAAAATACAGTTATAAACTTTGGAGAAGAATCCTATAAGGGTCTCCTAGTTAGTGTTTGAAATCGGTCGGGGAATTTGAAACACAATTATAAATTTTATAGAAGAATGCTATAAAGGTCTCCCAGTCCTCGATTTCATCTGGGACATTTTGGACGATTTTCGTACCACCCTACTAAAATGAACCAAAATCTGTATTTTCGAACAAAAAGAGGATTAATGTTTGAAATATGACACGGAACCTGTAACACATTTATAAATTTTGGAGTTGAATGCTATAAGGGTCTCTCGGTCATCGATTTCATCTAGACTTTTCGGGAGATTTTCGTAACGCTCGAAAAAAAAGACCGAAATCTGTATTTTCAAAACAGACGAGGGCTAGTGTTGGAAATCTGACACGGAACCCGAAACACAGTTATCAATTTTGGAGAAGAATGCTATAAGGGTCTCCCGGTCCTCGATTTCATTTGGACTTTTCGGGTGACTTTCGTACCCATCGACAAAAATATGCCAAAATATGTATTTTTGGACCAGACGATGGCTAGTGTTGAATTTTGACTCGGAACCCTACCCGAACCACAGTTATAAATTTTGGAGAAGAATGACATAAGGGTCTCCCACTCCTCGATTTCATTTGACTTTTCTGGCGATTTTCGTACAACCCGACTAAAACGGACCGAAATTTGTGTCTTCAAACAAAACAACGGTTAGTGTTTGAAATCTGGTGCGGAACCCGAAACACAATTATAATTTTGGAGAAGTATGCTATAAGGGTCTCCAGGTCCTCGATTTCATCTGGATTTTTTGGACGATTTTGTACCTCCCGACTAAAATGGACAAAAATCTGTATTTTCGAACAAAACGAAGGTTTGTGTTTGGAATCTGACACAAAACCCAAAACAAAGTTATAGATTTGGGAGAAGAAGGCTATAAGGGTCTCTCGTACACATGAAAAAAATGGACTGAAATTCGTATTTTCGAACAAGCAATGGATACTGTTTGAAATCTGACGTGGAACCCGAATCACATTTATAAATATAGGAGAAGAATGCTATAGGAGTCTCCTAGTCCTCGATTTCATCTAGACTTTTTGGGGTATTTTCGTACACGACGATGGTCTCGAGGTCCTCAATTTCATTTGGACTTTTCGGGCGATTTTCGTAACCCTCGACAAAAATGGACCAACATATGTATTTTCGGACTAGACCATGGCTTGTGTTTGAAATTTGGCGCAGAACCCGAAACATAGTTATAAATTTTAGAGAAGAATGCTATAAGGGTCTCTCGGTCTTCGATTTCATTGGGACTTTTCGAGCGATTTTCGTACCACCCGACTAAAATGGACCAAAATCCGTATTTTCGAACAAGACGATGGCTATTGTTTGAAATCTGACACGGAAACGAAAAAAAATTATAAATTTACCAGAAGAATTATATAAGGGATTCTAGGTCCTCGATTTCATCTGGATTTTCGGGCATTTTCGTACCCCTCGACAAAAAGGACCAAAATCAGTATTTTCAGACAAGACGATGGCTAGTGTTGAAGAACTGGCGCATAACCTGAAACACAGTTATAAATTTTGGAGAAGGAATGCTATATTGGGTTTGCTCTACTCGATTTAAATCTGGACTTTTTGGGCAATTTTCGTACCACCCAACAAAAATGAACCAAAGTCTGTAGTTTCGGATCAAATGATGGTTAGTGTTTGAAATATAAGACGCAGAACCCGAAGAAGGGCTATAAGGGTTTCCTGTCCTCGATTTACTCTGCTCTTTTCGGAGATTTTTGTACCACACGACTAAAATGGATCAAAATTTGTATTTTCGAAATAAACGATGGGTAGTTTTTGAAATCTGTCACGAAAACCGAAACACAATTATATAATTTTGGAGAAGAATGTTATAAAGGTCTCGCGGTCCTCGATTTCATCTGGACTTTTTGGATGATTTTCGTACCACCCTACTAAAATGAACCAAAATCTGTATTTTTGAACAAAGCGATGGAAATTCACATAAATTCACAGAAATTCACCCAACAAAAATGCACAGAAATTCGTATTTTTGGACGAGACGATGGCTAGTGTTTAACATCTAGGGTGGATCCCGAAAAACAGAGATAAAATTTTGGAGAAGAATGCTATAAGGGTCTCTTGGTCGTCGATTTCATCTGGACTTTTCTGGCGATTTTCGTACCACCAACTAAAACGGACCAAAATTCGTATCTTCAAACAAAACGATGTTTAGTGTTTGAAATCTGGAGCAGAACCCTAAACACAAATTATAAATTTTGGAGAAGAATGTTATAAGGGTCTCCAGGTCCTCGATTTCATCTAGATTTTTTGGACAATTTTCGTACCACCTGACAAAAATGGAGCAAAATCTGTATTTTCAAAGAAAAATGATGGTTTGTGTTTGGAATCTAACACGGAACCCGAAACACAGTTATAAATTTAGAGAAGAATGATATAAAGGTCTCTCGTACACATGACAAAAATGGACGAAATATGTATTTTCGAACAAGACGATGGCTATTGTTTGAAATGTAACGTTTGAACCCAAAGGAAAATTATAAATTAGAAGAAGAATGATATAAGGGACTCTCGGTCTTCGATTTCATTTGGACTTTTCGGGCGATTTTCGTCCCTCTCGACAAAAAAGGACCAAAATCAGTATTTTCAGACAAGACGATTGCTAGTGTTCGAGATCTGGCGCAAAACCCAAAACACATATATATAATTTTGGAGAAGAATGCTATAAGGGTCTCCCGGTACTCGATTTCATCTAGACTTTTTGGGCAATTTTTGTAACAGCCAACAAAAATGGACCAAAGTCCATAGTTTCGGACCAAACGATGGTTAGTGTTTGAAAAATAAGACGAAGAACCCGAAACACAATTATAATTTTAGGAGAAGAATGCTATAACGATCTCCTGGTCCTCGATTTCATCTAGACTTTTCAGGCGATTTTTGTATCACCCGACAAAAATTGATCGATGGCTAGTGTTTGAATTCTGATGTGTAAATCGAAACACAATTATAAATTTTGGAGAAAAATGCTATAAGGGTTTCTTGGGGCTCGATTTCATCTGGTATTTTTGGGCAATTTTTGTACCACCCGACAAAAATAGACCGAAAATTGTATTTTCGGACCAGACGATTGCTAATGTTTGATATCTGGCGCGGAACAGCAACACAGTTATAAATTTTGGAGAAGAATGCTATAATGGTCTCCCGGTCTTCGATTTCATATGAACCTTTCGGGCGAATTTCGTACCACCCGACTAAAATGGACCGAAATCCGTATTTTCGAACAACACGATGGCTAGTGTTTGAAATCTGACGTAGAACCCGAAACACAATTATAAATTTAGAAGAAGAATTCTATAAGGGCCATTTGGTCTCATATTTCATCTGGACTTTTCAGGCAATCACTACGCCAAAAAATGACATTTAACAGCGCCCATTTTACAACGCTTGCTAAACACAAGCGCTGTTGTAATTATAATTTAAAAATAACGGAACCTTTTACAGCGCTTTTGATGACAAGCGCTGTAAAAACAGCGCTGTAGTAGGTCATATAACGTTTGTGCATCACGTTATAAGGCTTTTACAGCGCTTATCAAAAAAGCGCTGTAAAAGGAAGCGCTTTCGCGTATCAGTTACAGCGCTTTTTTCACAAGATGCTGTAAACACATGCGCTTCCAAATATTTGAACTACCAAATACAGCGCTTTTTTCACAAGCGCTGTAAAATACATGCGCTTTCATTGAATTTAACTACCTATTACAGGGCTTTTTTCACAAGCGCTGTAAAATACATGCGCTTTCATTGAATTATTACAACGCTACAAGCGCTGTAAAATACATGCGCTTTCATTGAATTTAACGCGCTTTTTTCACAAGCGCTGTAAACTACATCTTTCAAATAATTATATACGTTGGAAACCCTCATATCCTCTACATCTTTCAAATAATTATATACGTTGGGAACCCTAATATCCTCTACGTATTGTGCGGCCATCTACGTTGTCTCAGATATTTTTTACACATGATTTGTTATGTTTTGTTATATATATATCAAATCTACTAAAAATTGTTATATATATATATATTAAATCTCTTTTACACATGATCTGTTATGTTTTGAAATTGTCAAAAATTGTCAAAAACTCATACCACATGATCTGTTATGTTTTGAAATTGTTAGTTCATATTGGTTTCTTTTTGAAACTTGTTGATATGTTTTGAAAGCTTATTATTTTTGTTACTGCATTTATATAGGTGGTATAATATGGATAGGAAATGGATTTCTGCCAATCGATTGTCAAAAGAGTATGAAATTGGAGTGAAGGAGTTTGTTGAGTTTGCAGTGAAGAATGCAAAAGATCCAAATAGAGTAGTTTGTCCTTGTTTAAAATGTTGTTTTGGAAAACGTGTTAGAGAAGATGAATTAGAAGGACATCTAGTATGTAATGGAATTGATCAAAGCTACACATGTTGGATAAGACATGGTGAGAAAAAAAAAGGAAACATTAATTTTGAGAATAGTTCGACATATGCTTCAACTGACTTCGATACAGATACATATGAGCCGGACCCGAGTTGATGAGATTGCAAAAGCAGTTGAAGAAGATCTTCGAGATTGTCCTAAAATGTTTGAAAGTTTGTTGAGTGATGCAGAGAAAGAATTATATAATGGTTGTACTAAATTCACAAGACTGTCAGCGATATTAAAGTTGTACAACTTAAAAGCGAGTAATGGATGTTCTGATAAAGCTTTACAGAATTATTAACACTCATAAAAGATATGTTGCCAGATGATAATGAACTTCCCAGTCGAACCTACGAGGCTAAACGGATTTTGTGTTCTATTGGAATGAGTTACGAAAGGATTCATGTGTGTCCTAACGATTGCATTTTATTTCGAAACGAATATGAACTACTTAAGGCGTGTCCGAAATGCAATGTCTCTCGATATAAGAAGAAAGAATCTACTCCAGCAAAAGTCGTGTGGTATTTTCCTATAATACCAAGATTTAGGCGCATGTATCGCAGTGAAGAAGATTCAAAACACTTGACATGGCATGCAGATGAAAGAATTAGAGATGGAATGTTTCGACACCCTGCAGATTCCCCACAATGGGCAAAAATTGATCACGAGTATCCTGAATTCGGGATAGAGTCAAGAAATCTAAGACTTGCACTTTCTACTGATGGAATGAATCCACATGGTCTTCAAAGCATCTCACATAGCACGTGGCCTGTGATTTTTGGTAATATATAACCTACCTCCATGGTTATGTATGAAGCGTAAGTTTATGATGTTGTCTCTGTTAATTTCTGGACCCAAACAACCGGGGAATGATATCGACGTATACTTGACTCCTTTAATTGAAGATTTAAAAATTATGTGGGAGACAGGTGTGGAAGTTTATGATGGGTATAGGAAAGAGTGTTTCAATTTGAGGGCTATGTGTTCGGCTTAATGTTGTTCGGCATATGGTAATTAATCAGGATATAGCATTAAAGGTCAGTGTGCATGTCCTATATGTGAAGAGAGTACAAATTGGATGCGGTTGAAACATTGTAAGAAGAATGTGTTTCTTGGACATCGTAGATTTTTACCTTATAGTCATTAGTATCGTGGGTGGAGAAATGCATTCAATGGAAAATCAGAGAGGAATGTAAAGCTCTTTTAGCACCGACTAGATATCAAATACTTGAAAAAGTACAAGGTTTGACCAATAAATTTGGCAAACCTTTTGTGGGAGAGCTGGTGAAAACTGGGTGGAAGAAAAAGTCAATTTTCTTTGAATTGCCATATTGGAAGTCATTGTATGTAAGACATTTCCTCGATGTGATGCATATTGAAAAAAATGTATTTGAAAGTGTTATTGGTACGTTACTCAATGTTCCAGGAAAGTCTAAAGATGGCGTCAACGCAAGATTGGACTTGGTCGATATGAGAATAAGAAATGAACTGGCTCCAGTAAAGAAAGGAAATCGCACATATCTACCTCCAGCCGCTCATACTCTATCTAGAAAGGAAAAAATTGTTTTATGTAAATTTCTACACGAAGTTAAAGTTCCAGAAGGATACTCTTCGAACATTAAAAATTTGGTTTGTATGAAAGACCTCAAGTTAAAAGGTTTGAAGACCCATGATTGTCATATTATAATGGAGCATTTGCTACCAATAGGTATACGTTCCATTTTACCTGAAAAAGTTCGACTAGCCTTAACTAGATTATGTTTCTTCTTCAGGGAAATTTGTAGTAAAGTGATCGACCCTCAGAAATTACCGACATTGCAGAGGGAAATTGTTGTAACTTTGTGTGAGCTTGAAATGTATTTCCCACCATCATTTTTTGATATAATGGTTCACCTTACTGTTCATCTGGTTAAGGAGACACAACTTTGTGGGCCAGCTTATATGAGATGGATGTATCCGATAGAACGATATATGAAAATATTAAAAGGGTACGTAAAAAGTAGAAGTCGACCAGAAGGTTGTATTGCTGAACGATACATTGTTGAAGAGGCTGCTGAATTTTGTACTGAATATCTGTCCAATGTTGAATCCATAGGGCTTCCCATGTCTCGTCATTCGGGAAGACTATCAGGAGAAGGGATAACTGGAAGGAGACTACTGACTATATCAAGGACATAATGGGAGCAGGCACAATTGTATGTTCTGCACCATGATTATGAGGTTCAACCGTATGTTACAATACACATTGATCAGTTATCTCTTTTGAACATGAATAGGAATCAAAATTGGATAACTCGAGAGCACAATCGAAGTTTTGTAACATGGTTAAAAAATCACATAATGTCAAAATTTGATATAGACCCCGGATCAATTTCAAATAGATTGAGGTGGCTAGCAAATGGTCCGAGCTTACATGTCTTTTCTTACACTGGTTATGTTATTAACGGCTACACATTTTATACCAAAGAACAAGATGATCAAACCACTATGCAAAATAGTGGAGTCACTCTCGTAGCTGAAGCGATGCATGTCTCAAGTGCAAAAGACAAAAACCCAATATATGCAAATCTATCATATTTTGGGGTTATCGAGCGCATATGGGAGTTAGACTACACAATGTTTCGTGTTCCCATATTTGGTTGCAAGTGGGTCGATAATAATAATGGCGTTCAGATTGATGAGTCAGGATTCTTGCTTGTCGATTTTAATAGGGTGAGATACAAAGACGAGCCTTTTATTTTAGCGTCGCAAGCTCAATAAGTGTTTTATGTCACTGATCCTTCTAATGATAAATGGTCTGTTGTCCTATCGACCAGTAAAATAAGTGATGATAACAATAATGATGAAGATGTTGGTAATGATCTTTTATTTGCAACATCACAACAACCACATGAAATTGATTCAACTGATGATGGTTTATATCTTAGAGATGATCATAATGAGGGAATTTGGATTAATCCATCGTTTCGTATTGTAAATGGACAAACAAATGTGAATGTCACCAGGAAAAGAAGAAGGGCATCTTAATGTATATGTTTAATTGTTTTATATAAGCTATGCATGTAATCTGAATTGTGTTATTGTAAATATGCATGTAATCTGAATTGAGTGTTTTATACTAAGTTCTGATTAATTTATTTTCTGATTAATTTATTTTCTGCTTATATTAACTTGATTTGAGTGTTTTTATACCAAGTTCATGTAACAATGAGTGTTTTATATTTAGCTTGATTTACATGAACTGAACTGAATATAAATTAGTAATTTACATGAACTGAACTGAACTGAATAGAGAGATTCTCTTTTGCTCATTGCATATATATATAGATTCTTCAGAAGTTCTCATTTCTAATAATTCATCATCTCCTAAAGTATTGTGATAAAGACAATGATAACAATATTTTTAATCCAATAAACAATGATAACAATGTTTTTAATGTCATCCCAACCCAAATAACCAAACACAAAAATAAAATAAAGAGACATTTTACAGCGCTTATATTAAAAAGCGCTGCAAAATATCCTTTTAAAAATAAAATAATGAGTGTTTTATACCGTTTACAGCGCTTTTCACACAAAGCGCTGCGACTCTTTTGAAAATAAGTAAAAAAGACATTTTACAGCGCTTATTTGACAAAGCGCTGTAAAAAAGCTTTAAAAAATAATATTCATCAGACACCTAATTTCTTCAAACACCTTGTACGCATCATGGGAATCCAAAAAACATCAGACACAAACCATTTCTTCAAACACATTGTACGCATCATGGGAATCCCCAAAAACACATTGTTAACAAAAACATCAGACACAAACCCATTTTTCGCAACATGGCAATGATCCTGAATACCAAGTTTCGATTTAAGAAGGAAAGAGAATGTAAAGAGATAAAAAGGGTGTTGAGGTGGAGATTGAATTGTGAAAGAGTAAGCTTTGATGTTTGTGAAGAAGATGCATAAAAGGAGAAGAGATTTTGGTGGTGACCAGTTATGTGGTATTTGCATGCATGTTGAGCTTGTTTAAAAAAATAACATAACATAACAAAACACAAACAATAAGGCCTTTTACAGCGCTCATGTGTAAAAGCGCTGTAAAAGAGTCTTTTAAAATTAACATAAAGAGACATTTTAGAGCGCTTATGTGTACAAGCGCTGTAAAAGGCTTTAAAAAACATTCATATAACATAATAACACACGAAGGTCTTTTACAGCGCTTATTTGGGAAAAGCGCTCTAAAAGAGCCTTTTAAAATTAACATAAAGAGACATTTTAGAGCGCTTATGTGTAAAAGCGCTGTAAAAGGCATTCATATAACATAATAACACACGGAGGTCTTTTACAGCGCTTTTTGGGAAAAGCGCTGTAAAAGAGCCTTTTAAAAATTTAACTAAAGAAGCCTTTTAGAGCGCTTTGCAAAAGAAGCGCTGTAAAAGGCTTATAAAAAGCGCTGTAAAAGGGTTACGTATATATAACAGTTACCTCTTCAGTTTCCTCTTCATTACGTAAACTTCACTATCATCTCAACCTTCATCGTTCTTCTCTTCTTTTGCAAAACCCTATCATCCCGTCCATTACGAACCTTATTTCCACGATCATCTCCTTCATTTCGAACCTTATTTCCATCCAAGATCATCTCTCCCATTTCACACAATATATTTTCATTGAAATACGTAACCCTCATTACGTATTTCTTCAATATCCTATTTCTTTGAACCATATTTCTGTGAACTTTCTGCGTTCCCTCTTTTCTTTACATTTCATCTTTCTTCGAACCATTATTCAGGTATTGATGTTATAAATTTTTTGTAATCATTAAAATGCATGTTGAGCTTTTTTTAAGATATACTGATACATGTTGAGGTTGTTTATAATAATGCATGATCCATGTTGAGCTTGTTGATGTTATACTAAACTGCATGTTGAACTTGTTGTAGTTAAATGGATACAAACAAAGATATAGAAGTTCAAAATGAAGAAGTTGGCACCTCCAAGACTTATGAAAAAGAAGTCAAATGTGGTGCAACTATAATGCAAAAGGTGATTAAAGCAAGGAGTAGTGGATTAAATTTGAGGTATACTATACTTTGTTTGCTGTGTGATTTTTATCTTTTTTTAGGGTTTAGGGCATGTACTTACTATATGAGTTTATTAGGTTGGCTGGAACGAGAGTGGTCAGCCAGTTGACCCCAACAGCTCCATGTTTGTAAGCTATATTGGGGCTGTTGTTCGTCAAAATGTCCCAATTACAATAAACAACTGGAGAGATAAGGCATTGAAGGATGCCAAAGATATTATATGGAATGACATTCAAGTAAATTTTTTGATCTACTCTTTTGTCATTTATAATTTTTTTTCTATAAAATACATTACTTATAATTGTTTTCATTGCAGACAACTTTTGTTCTTGATGAGGAACGAAAGTCGTATGTTTTGAGACTTGCTGGGAAGATCCATCGTGGATTTAGATCCCATCTCTCAAATTTCTATCTAAAAGATAGAGAAGGAAACAGAAATGCTGAACCTCCAAAAATATATCAACATTATATATCAAAGGATGAATGGAGAGCATTTGTTTCCAAACGTTCTGACCCGGCGTTTGTCGTAAGTGATTAATTTATTAGCATTTGTGTTTTATTATTCATATTCGTAGCGTATTTTAACTTTTTACACAATTGCTATTTTTTTTTATATAGAATATTAGTAAGGCAAATCGCGAATGGGCAAGCAACCCAAAACACCCCATACAAGAAATCACGTATGGGATATGCACGCCTTGAACAACAAA
>PGTU02006092.1:0-12232 GCA_002896215.2 Cicer echinospermum
TCAACACATAAACATTTTCTACATCAAGAACTACGTAGCTTTGATTTCTCCATCGCACCGGGAGATACGTAGGAGCAAGATCACATTCTTGTCAAGCACATAAATAAAAATTTCTTTTTTTGTCCTTTATTTGTTAAGTACATATTTATTTCAAAATCATATTTTAAGTATAGTAATAATTGTTATTCATATTTAATAATAAAGAAAAATAAATATACTTAAGTTAATATTAATAGTGCACAATTAATTATAGGTAACCGTTTTTTAACGGATGTCGTAGGGTGCTAATACCTTCCCTACGCATAATCGACTCCCGAACTCAAAATCTAGTTTCGAAGACCATTTTTATATTTTTTATATCTTTAAGGGTTTCCCAATATTTTCCCTATTTTAAAATAAATTTTGGTGGCGACTCCATTGAATTCGAGAAACAATCGAAATTTTAGGCCGCGACAGCTGGCGACTTCACTGGGGATATTTTAGAGAGTCAGGCCTAATAAATTAATTGTGCATAATTCTTAACTTTTTTATTATTATTTTTGTTTGTTTTTCATTTTCTTTTATTTATTTTTATAATAAATTAGTTGATATATAATATTTTTAGCTTGTAGATCATTTTTATTTATTTATTTATTCATGTACTTATTTATTTATTTATCTATCTATTTATTTATTTATTATTTATTATATGTTTATTATCGTTATGGAGTTATTGAATCATACTTATTCTACACCCTACACTTTTATTAAGACACACACTTATGAGTGGAACCTTACACCCGGGTTTGAACAAAACTTAAGTTTAGTTTCGAGGTTGTGTAGTGGTAGCCTTCGGGATGTACATCCTGTTTGGTTAGCATGAAAATCTCACCTAGAGTTTGATCTTATTGAGGGTATTGTCACTCCAAATAGTTTACCTATTGTTGTTGACAATATTCCAAAATGAGATTATTGGCTCTAGGGACCGTGTTTAGAACTATAGAGCCACCTTTGTAAGAGTTTCACTACATAAGCCAATAGACCCTTTCATTATAAGAATATCCATATAAGCAAAAAACACCTCATACATTCATTCAAAATGTTATATATTCACAACATACATTCTACATAATTGCATTCATATTTCATGACATTGTTTCTTTTGAAAATAAATTGGCATTTTGCATCAATTTTCAGGATTGTTGGGGAATCATAAGAATCTTAGTCACGTATTAAATTAAAGCAGACAATGAGATCAGAAAAAAGAAAAACTTTACTTTTAAAGTTCAAACAACCTGATTTGAAAAGTTTAAGAGACATCAGCAATCAAATGAAAACTATACAGCGTGATAGTTTCTTTCTCAAATATGGGAATATCTTAAATCTCTTGACAGTAAATGTGCAAACGGGGGCCCTCACGGCTTTGGCTCAGTATTACGACCCTCTCTTAAGATGTTTTACCTTTCAAGACTTTCAGTTGGCCCCGACATTAGAGGAATTTGAGCGAATATTGGGTTACCCCTTATAGAAAGGAAATCCTTATCGATATACTGGGCAACCACCTAGTTTGGATGCAATTTTTGAAGTGGTGAAAATCGACATAAGAGAGTTGGCAAGTACAAAAGAAGAAAAAGGAGCCATTCATGGTTTTTCGAGAAAATATCTAGAGCAAAAGTGCCACGATTTAGCCGTTAAAAAAGAATGGAGTGCTTTTATAGACGTTTTGGCTCTAATCATCTATGGTATTGTTTTATTCCCAAACCTTGACAATTTTGTTGATTTTGCTGCTATCAATGTCTTCTTATCTTTTAACAAACATAAGCAAAACCCAGTTCCCGCGATTCTTGCTGATGTATACTACTATCTACATATGCGACATGAGAAGAAAGGGGGAACAATTTTGTGTTGTGCTCCAGTGCTGTATATCTGGTTTATGTCTCATATGTTCAAGAAAGGGTATCATATTGGAATTAAAGATAATCGTGAATGGGCTCAAAGTATAGCTAGCCTTACTGGAGATACAATTTCATGGTATCACAGAGAACAAGGGGTGGAGGAAGTAATATGTCAATGCGGAGATTTTCCAAATGTGCCTCTCATGGGAACCAAAGGATGTATTAATTACAATCCGGCGGTAGCTTTAAGACAGCTTGGCTACCCTATGTTGGAAAAACCAGATGATAAGTCATTGGAAGCTTTTATTTTGCACAATACGGGTATAGTAGACCCACCGATGTTGCGAAGGATAAGTCGAGCTTGGGAGAAGATCATCAAAAAAGGAAAAACACTTGGATGCAGAAGTTGCAGCACAAAAGAACCATATCAACAATGGGTAAAAAATAGAGTCCAAGAAATTAAGCTGCCTTTCCACAGTACCCCCCTCAAATGATCAGGAAATGCCTGAACCTATTCTTGTTGCAAATGAAGAGATAGAAGAACTCAAAGCATCATTGCTAAAATCTGAAGAGGAGAAAAAAGAGTTGCAAGCAAAGTTAGAAAAAGTCACCCAAGAGAATGAGAACTTACGATCAGAAAACACTTGTAAAAATCAGTTTATTGAAAGAAGTAACAAGAGGTTGAAAGTTGAAAAAGAAAATAAACTTGACATACAAGATTGTTTGAGAGGTGCAAATGAAGAGTTAGATGTGCGAAAGCAAGAAAAGAATGCAGCTATCGAAGAGGCCTATATGTGGAAGCAGTTGTGGTCAAAATCAGCAAGCTCTGAGAAGAAGATAAAAAAGGAGTTTGAGGATTTAAAGAAACAACTTAAAGAAATGGTAGCTGAGTATGAGAGTCAAGTAAGGAACGAGAGGCAACACAATGAAGAAATTGAAGAATTACTCTCGAAACATCAAGACGCACTAAGAATAGAAATGGAGAATTCTAGTGAGCTGAAGAATTACATCGATTACCAAGAAAAGATCTATAGTGACCTAAAGGACGAAACCATATATTGGGAGGATCGATTTATGACGTTGCTAGGTCAATTAAAGAATCAAGAGGTCTATAAAGAGTTGGAAGATAAAGGAAGACATTGGAAAGACTGCTTTTCAAAATTGGCAATGCTAGCTAATCAAGCAGTCTTAAAAATTCCAACACATCTAAGAGAGATTGATGCGGTAATGCATCCGTTGAATACTCTAATCAAAGTCTACAAGTTCGTTGAATATTGCAAAAATTTGATGGAAGAATTGGAGGAAAAGATTGGTTGTCCTATTAGAAGAGAAGATTGAAATCCCATAGTCAATGTAGTTTTTAATTTGAATATGATGTACTCTTTTTCTTATTAATGAAGGATTTTCTATTTTGATTTCCAGTCCTCATATTTTCTTCACTAATAATTTGTTCTTGCCTAAGGCGTATGAAGAACACCAAACTACTCCTTCTCATCCACCAGGTTTTATCCCGACTAACCAACAATTCTGCACAGCAGCTATGCAATTTCCTATATATGGTCTCCCGCCTGGTTATACTCCGCCTGTAGTCATCAACCCCATAGAAAATAACAAAACCACTCAGTTGTCGATCCCCAAAACTTAAACCAATCACAAATCCCTCCTCATCTGGGATATATGCCACCCCAAAACACTATACCCACAGAAAATATTCCATATAGTGTACCTCAAGTGCCCCATTTTGATGTTAACGGGAATTGCCATCAACGTCACATTGGGGATGATACACAATCAAAGGAAAAATTTCATGTCTTAGAAGAACGAATCAAAGCAATTGAGGGGCATAATGTTTATGGTCTCGAAGCTTTCGACATGTGTTTGGTTCCTGATGTGACTATCCCTCCAAAATTCAAAGTTCCCGACTTTGAAAAATACAAAGGCAACACATGTCCTAAAAATCATCTAACTATGTATGCAGAAAATGTTTTCTATGCTCAATAAACGATAAAACTCTCTTCATTTCTTTCAGATACGTTGGTGGAGGCATCGTCAGTTGGTATATGCATCATTGACGAAGTCGTGATTCGTTCATGGAAAGGACTTGGCTGATGCTGGTCTTGATGCAATGGACAGGCTACACTTCACATGCCCTATAGGATAGCACATTTGCAACATTCATTGAAAAGACAATGAAGCTGTTCAAGATACGCGCAACGGGTTGGAGGGAAAATGCATCACAGTAGAACCTCATTATTGAAAAGAAATGGTTGTATGGTAGGATTACTCTCAGTCACCTTATGTATGATAGATATTGGGAGTGTATCAAACTTTTTGATCCTTAGTCATGAAATTGGAGAAAGGAGTAGAACAAGTGGTGATGAGGAGTGGCAATATCGTATTTGCAACAGACCTGGCCATAAAAAGACCCAACGACATCACAAAAAGAAAGAAGGGGACGCTAATGTGTAATGGTACCCAGAGTTCTCTATTTTCCACCCATCATTCTTATCGCCCAATTCCAGCCCCCATATCACAAACTCCTTACCTTTCTTATCCAATGTGGCTGCAACCACAACAGCTTCATACCCTTCGAATATCACCTTAAGACCACCTCTTTATCAACCACCACCTACCGATCTTCCAACACAGTCAATGGAACCAATCGCACTCTCAATCACTACAGACCACTGCAATCAAAAAGGACAACCGTTTTGACCAATTCTGTCACGTATGTCAGTTGTTGCCTTCACGTACTCCAATTTCAATGGTAGTCCTGAGGCAATGAAACCTCTGACCACCATTTCCGATTGGGTATAATCCAACGCCAATGTGAATACCATGCGGAGCCGTGGGGCGTCTCCGTCGAAGATTGTCAACAAGCTTAAACTAAAGTGCAGAATTGATCAATGCAACAAATGGCCTTACCTTCAAAGGAAGATTGGTCCCAACATGGGGAATAATCCTTTGCCGGGTCACGGAGATACCGCTGTCAATCTCATTGAAGAAGAGATGGACCAGTACACAAAAGATGATTATGTATCGACCATAGAGCCATGCATGGAAAAAAATAGATCTTTTCCAAGACCATTGGAAATCCTCTATAGAAAAGAGAATCCTAAGCCAATTCATAGTGGGAAAAATGCAATAATTGTTCAAGCACCAACCTCTTTTCCTTATGAAAATAACAAAACGGTTCCATGGAGTTATGAAGTCACATCCCATTTAGTAAATCATCAATCATGTGATATCTTTAAGCCTCAAGGTACTGATATCACCAATATTTCAGGGATTGGTGGGATGACCCAAAGTGGTCGAGTATACACTCCTGAAGAACTTAGGAAAAAGGAAGGTCGTGGAGAAAAAGGGAAGGATGTTGTGTATCATGCCTAAAAGGATCAGAGCTTGCAAAAGACATACCTGAAGAGAAGCTATGGATTTTTTGAAGTTTTTCAAAGCAAGTGAGTATAAGGTGGTAGATAATAAATCAAACCCTTTAGATATCTGTTCTTTCTTTGTTATTAACCTCTGAGCACATAGAAAGGGCACTGATGAAGTTTTTAACGAGCCCGATGTACTCATGATATCACGTTGACCAGTTTGAGGAGTTGTCGGTATATCACCGCCTGTTAGGGTTGAGTTTTTTGTGATGTGAGATATTTACGTGAAGGGGTGGCAGCATAATAAAGCACTACACATCTCTGTGAAATGTCTTCAATTTCTTGCGCGAGTGCTAGTCGATAATGGTTTCTCGTTAAATGTCATGTCAATCACGGCTATCAAAACTATTTGTTGATGGGCTTGTTGAAGCCGAGTGCTATGGTGTGAAGGCATTGACGGCAGTCAAAGACAAGTTATTGGTGAGATGACCTGCGATTCAAAATCGACCCATACTTTGGATAACTTTTCAAGTGATGGATATTTTAGCCGGCGTACAGTTGCCTTTTGGGAGACCGTGATTTCACGTGCTGGAGCAGTGACTCCACTCTCCATCAAGCTCAAGTTTATGTGACAATAAATGGGTGATAATATCTGGAAGAAGATATGTGTGAGTCATCTATCTTCTACAGTGTACATTGAGACACAGAGGAAGCCATTGAGACTTCCTTTCAGCGATTAGAAATCGCCAACGCTTTGTGCATGGGTGGAGGATTTCGTTTTAAAGAACCAAATTATCTCCATTTCATTGAAGGCTACAAATTCATGTTGAAGAGGAGTTTTGTTAAATTCGGGAATTGATGACATCCAGGAAAGAGGATAAGTACGGGTTGGGTATATACTACAAAGCTCGATCAGAGAACATGTAAGGGAAAAACGAGAAAGCAAGCTAGCTCGTTGGAAAACCGAAGGTACCCATTCACAAAGATCCCTATTTGTGACATTCGCAACCCTGTTCAAAGTGCTGGAATTATATTATGCTGATAAGTGAGCTGTTGTAGAAGAGGATCTGTTGTGATGATACCTCAAGCTGTGTACCCTGTTCCTCAAACACCATTCTCACAATTGGAGATATCGGTTTCCCGTGTTTGTTAATTCGTGTTCCAAGTATTATGTATGTTTTAACTCCTTTGCTCTGCCAAGGTACAAGAGTTAACTAGTTAGGGCATATGTATTTCAATTCCGTACTTATATCAAATAATGCACATTTTTTGAATTTCCAACTGGTTTTGTTTGTTCTCTTTTTTCTTTCTCTTTCTTTTGGCATCCTTATTTTCATATTTTCTTATTTTTCTTTTTCTTATTTAAACAATGCAGAGTCGAACTGAATATGTTAATAAGACAGCGCTAGAACCATTTCTTGTAATTTTGAACGTCTGATTATGTGCTGTGAGGATTGTGAGACGATTGTGAGATGTTCCCCCGGAATTATGAAAGCTTAATTGACAGGAAGCTAAGGATTAATCCAAACCCTATCAAGAAACTGTGAGGATGTGATCATTTAGGGACGGAGCGTTGATTAAAAAGAAGTTAAAAATGGATATGTCTATGAAGAAATGGAGCGAGAAAGTTGGTTAACTTTTAATGTCTTATGTGGATGTCTTTGCTGTGTCATATCAGGATATGCCTGGGATAGTACTACATGTTTGAAACACAAGCTACCACTCAAGCCTGAATGTGCTCCAATTAGAACAAAATTGAGGAGGATGACGGCCTGATATGTCACTTAAAAATTAAAGAAGAAGTCAAGAAACAATTTGATGCTGGTTTCATAATAGTGTGGCAAATATCCTCAATGCGGTTGTACGTTGTCCGAGATTCAAGAAAGATGGATAAGTTCGAATGTATGTGATTATCGTGATTTAATAAAGCTAGTCCAAAAGATGATTTTCCTTTGCCTCACATGATGAATTTCATAGTTATAGCATGCTCACTATTTCTCTTTTCTCCTCTGGACTGGTTTCTCAGTGGTATATTCAATCAGATGGCTCCGAAACAGTATGGAGAAAACTACATTCATAACACAATGGGGGACTTTCTGTTTATAAAGTGATGCCATTTGGAACATTGAAGACATGATGGGGCAACTATCCAAGAGCAATGATAACTTTGTTTCTAATGACATGATGCTAGGAAAATAGAGTTTACTGGATGATTGATTGCAAATCTCGATCGAGAGAAACATGTTATTAACTTCAAAGTTGTTTTGTGCGACTAAGGAAGTTCAGCTCCGTTTAAACCCTGCTAAATGCATTTTGGGTGTAAGATCAGGCAAGTTACTGGATTTACGTTAGTCAAAAAGAGATAGAAGTGGATCCAAATAGAAGTAAGAGCAATACAAGAAATGCGCCGCTCCAGCCCGGATAAAAAAGTTCGTGGCTATTTTGGGCAGATTGAATTACATGACCAGGTTCATATCGCATCTCACCGCTACATGCGAGCAATTTTCAAGTTGTTGCGCAATGACCAAAAGGTTGAATGGAATGATAATTGTCATAAAAGCTTTCGAAATAGATTAAACAGTACTTGTCAAAAATCTTCCATCTTAGTGCTCGCTGTTCCTGGGAAACCTCTTTATTATGTATCTAACAGTACTTGACGATTCAATTGGGTTGTGTATGGGGCAACAGATGAATTTGGTAAGAAAGAACATGTTTATTTATTTATTTGAGCAAAAGTTCACAGCAGCTGTGAAACGAGGTATGCATACTCTGAACGAACATGTTGCGCATTGATGGGATGGCTCGTCGGTTTAAGGCAATTACATGTTATGTCATACAACTTGGTTGGTGTCTAAAAGTGGACCATTTAAGTATATCTTTGAGAAACCTGGTCTTACTGAAGGATTGCCCGTTGGCAAATGTTGTTATCAGAATACGATTTGGTATAAGACGTTACACAAAAAGCTATAAAAGGAAGTAACTAGCAGAGTATTTGGCCCAACAACCTGTTAGAAGATTTTCAATCATTGCAGTGTGATTCCCCGATGAAGGTGCTCTGACTTTATTTGAGAGATGAATCACCTTATAAAGAAAAATGGGGCTCTTGGTGTTTGATGGTGCTTCTAGGTTCGTTAGTTCTGGAATTGGGAAATTTTTATTTCCGAGAGAACCATTCATTCCATTCCGGGCTAGATGGTGTATTTGATTGCACAACATATTGCAGAATATTGAGCATGTGTCGTGGGCATTAAAGCAGCATTGGTTCAAGTATAAGTTCTGAGGTATATGGAGACTCATCTTAGTTATCCATAAACAAAAGGAGAGTGGGAAAACTCGAGATTCCAATTTGTCTATCTTGACACATATCAAGAATTGTAAGGGAAACTCGAGAGCATATCACGTTTTCACCATATTCCTCGAGAAGAACACTGGCTATGCCTTGGCCACTTATCATCAATGTTCAAATAAGCGATTCGGTCAGATGTGTCGGTCATAAAAATTCAACAAAGGATAAGCGCAGCTATTTGCTATCGATAGAAGAAGAGCTTTGTAGAAACCATGGTTTTATGATATCCAATCCTATGTTAGAATAGGTTTTATATCCATCAGGTATTCAGAGAACGACAAGAGGTTTTGGGAGACTCTCAATACTCTTCTTAAAATGGTGATGTGCTTTACAAAAAAAAAAAAAAAATAAAAAAAAAATGAAATCATGATATGGTTCTCCTCAGATGTGTGATCAAGCTGGAAGCAGAAAAAATTATTCAGAGGTTCATGAAGTTCTTTTGAATTCATGCAAGATGGACACGCAATGCAAGAAAATCTTGCTGGCTGAGTACTAGTGGTTGCACATGGAATCGACTGTTTTTTTTAGTCACGTAAATAATGTACAAATGTCAAATATATGCTGATGGATCGCATGTACCGCCCACCCTCTTTGAATGTTTTAACATCACCATGGGCCGTTTTTTCACATGTGGGGCGAATGAATGTTATTGGTGATCATCAGAGCCAAAAGCTTCTAATGGTCATCGATTTATCTTGGTAGCTATTGATTACTTCACAAAATGGGTTTGAAGCCGCTTCTTTATGCCAATGTGACGAGAAGTGTGGTTGTCAAATTCATCAAAAGAGAATTGATTTGTCGATATGGCTTACCAAACAAGATAATCACTGGATAACGCGACTAAATTTGGAATAACAAATGATGAAAGAGTTGTGTGATAGTTTCAAAATTCAGCACCATAATTCCTTCGCCATATTGTCCGAAAATGAATGGAGCCGTAGAAGCAAGCAAATAAGAATATCAAAAAGATCATATCAAAAGATGGTGGAGAATATAAGGGATTGGCATGAAATGCCTCCCTTTGCATTACATGGCTATAGAAAAATCTGTTCGTACCTCACAGGGGCAACTCCTTTCTCATTGGTGTATGGAATGGAAGCGGTACTTCCCATTGAAGTTGAAATTCCTCAATCAAGTCTTGATGGAAACAAAACTGGAAGAGGCGGAGGGGTTCATCCCGATGTTGACATTAAATTCATAGAGAAAAAAGATGATAGCTCTATGTCTACGGGTAGCTATTCAAAAAGACTAAAAAGGCATACGAGTAAAAAGTTCCGGTACCTCGAGAGTTTCAAGAGGGAATTGGTGTTTAAAGAAAGATATTGCCCATAAAAATATTTTCGTGAAAGTGGACCACCGAATTATGAAGGAACCAATGTTGTGAAAAAATGCTTTTTTTGGAGAGCCTCTCAATACTGCAGAAATGGGATGGAGATGATTCCACTTCCCGTAATCAGATTGCAGTCAATAATATTATGCTAGATAAAGGTGATGAGCTGCTAGGTTGAAACCTTGAAAAGAGCGACCTAGGCAAAACTAGGAGATCCCGATGATTGAAAACTCGAAAGAGCAGTCCATGCAAAAGTTAGGGATAATTGTGCTTCAGTTGGGGCAATTATTATATCTTGGAAGCTGATTATTAGGATTCCTTAAATTAACGAGAGACTAGCGTTTGTTATGTCTCACCAAATTTAACATACTTTATCCACACATTGTAACCCTACCTCAATTGTTTTGCTTTCATTGTAACGAATGTACATTTTCATATTGTCATTCATGTTGGACGTTAACTCTTTATATACAAATCCAGATTCATTATTGATTTCTATTGTTGTCAAGTTTTGTTTTATGATCATAATGTTGGAATACTGTGAAAATATTAAAAATATTTTAATATTTTGACATTTAAAATATTACACGGGAATCGTTTGATTCTTAGATATATGGTGTGTGAAAACTAATAAGAAGTGGTAATCTTTTAAACAACAGATTTATGCTTCGCTCGAAGAAACGGTCACATGAGGCATACTGGAGTCGTCATGCAAAAAAAACATGGTTGTTATCTTCTGAATCTTGGACCGGAAAGAAGCATAAGGATCGGGGAATCAGAGAAAAAGACCAAATTTATCTATAATGCATGACACATTAAACCTTACATATGTTACTCATATCTCACATGATCATGCATCTGTCATTGACACTTACCTTTACTCAATGCATCACACACGCTGAATCGTTCATACCTTTCATGAATTGCAAATATCATATCATCCCTCTTTTTATACTACCTTCAAGATTGGACAATTTACGATTATCGCATCGGTAATACATAGACGATGACGGATCACTTTCATTTCTATGAATCTACGCATCGGTAACCATCCGAAGACATCATTTTTTAATTTTTTCGATCTACGCAATCGGTAAACCAATCCGAAGACGACCATGTCTTTTCTATAGATTCGCATCGGGTAACAATCGAAGACGATCATTTTTAATTTTCTATAGATCAGCATCGGGTAATAATTCCGAAGAGATCATTTTTTTTTTCTATAGATCTACGCATGGTAACCAATCCGCACGACCATCATTCTTTAATTTCTATAGATCCTCGCATCGGTAACCACTCGAGACGATCATTTTTAAATTTCTATAGATCCACGCATCGGTACCATCCCGAAGCGATCATATTTTATTTTCTATAGATCTAACGCATCGTAACCAATCGAAGACGATCATCTTTATTTTCTGTGATCTAAGCGCATCGGTAATGTAATCCAAAGAACGATTTTTTCTGCATATCTAAAAATTTGCAGTCATTCTCACTTTAACATTTCAAATGCACTTAATACATGTGTTTGTTATTGGAGCAAAATTTAGGTCCTTAAATTTACTTATCTTTTACCTAATAACATGAAAACGAATACCGATGTGGTATTGCATATTTTCATATTGTTTCAAGTAAAATATAATTAAATAGGGGCAGCTGTAGTACCGGCTAAATTTTTGTCACAATTTATTTTAAAAATAAATAAAAAAGGAAATATATATTAAAAAAGAAGTAATTATATTTACAAATAAGTAGGGGCTCATCAATTTAACAATGGCCAAATCAAGTTATAATTTTTAAATTAACAATTACAATCAATTTGCAACCATAAATATTAAATCAAATTAAATTACAATAAGATTTAAACCAAACTAAATTAAGTCTTTGGCTCTGTTTTGTTGTTGTTGTTGCCTCTCTGTTTTTGATGCAGTGTTTGGCTCTGTTTTGTTGCTGCCTTTCTGTTTCAGATACAATGTCATTGACCTTTGCTTTGTAACTAATTAGAGAAACATAAAAAACATAATTTATAAGTTAGTATTTGTACACATTATGCATAACTAAATGACATATTTTTGAGTTTAAAAAAAAGAAACTAAAAGACAAATAAAAGCTCAGCAATGAACATATCATAACAAATAATCTAAAATTATGAAGGCATCAAAGGTGCAAAAAAATGCAGATGATGAGCAAAGCAATCTAAACATCAAACAATAAATTGATGGAGAATGACAAAGGCAGGCAAGAAAGCAACTAAACAGATCAAAAACTCTATAAAAACACCTTATAAATTTCAAAAAGGAAAAGG
>PGTU02006093.1:0-13338 GCA_002896215.2 Cicer echinospermum
CTTTTCTACTTGAAGTTTAAACCACTGCAAAACTGACACAGGCGACTACTATCCAAGTTTAAACCATTTGCCTTTCCTACTTGAAGAAAATATACATACAAATAATTGAAATCAACAACTATATAACAAGAAAAATCCACTAATACTACCAAGATAAACGAAAACCCATTGTTGTTGTTTGAGTTAAAACTTGAGAATAAGTTGGTGAGCAAGATTAAGTTCCTTGCATTTTACCTAGGCTGTTATGAGGTTGTTGGATGTGTAGAGTTCTGATATGAAACCTGATTTTATTGCTAGACAATGGGTTGCTTTAACGAAAGGCAATGCAATGGGTGAGGTTCGAATAAGAGAGTGAAACCTATGCATTCATGGGTGAGCTTAACCTGTCATAATTAATTTAAAACAAAATTTCAACAACTGTCTTCAGCAAATACTACATAACAATGTTCTCTAAACAGAAAATAAATAACAAATAAGCACCTTGAAGTCGTTCACAGATGAGAGCGAGACGACGACACTGAACGGCGACTCTGAGAGTGACGGTGACAGGATCGAGAGGGTCATAGATTCGATAGGGTCACAGGTTCGAGAGGGGGACGAGTTTGATACTCACATATTCGAGATGGGAACGGGTTTGGCGTCGATACTCATGGCATTGAGAGGGATGAGAATCGGTGACAAAGTGTGAGAGAAGGGCTCACCAATATGGATTCAATTTCAGATTCAATATGAACCGGTGATGGATTCAATTTCAGATTCAAAATGTAGGTTTCATCCTTGACAAAGTGTGAGAGAAGGAGAAGGGTTCACGATATGTTATTAATTTTAACATAAGGCTCAATCTGATTTCACAATTAATATTAAAAAGTTTAAAAGTAACGTAGCGTCGGCACCTCCGACGCTAACTATTAAAATAAAAAATTAAATGAATAAACTCGTGTCAGATTTATTTTATGTAGCGTCGGCCCGTCCGACGCTAACGGTAGCGTCGGCTAAACCGACGCTACGCCGACGCTAAGTAGTGTCGGAGTCGGGGACCGATGCTAATATTGGCAGCTAAAATACAATTTTCTAGTAGTGTTAGACACAATTTTTACAATGCTGGTAATCGTTTTCTGAACAGTCACCATACAAAAACCTGAACCTTCGACAACATTGCACATTGCCATGAATGTTGAAAAGCTAGCAATAATCCATCATTAGAAGTTATATAAAAATGATTGTTTAACATAACATTATACCCACTCTTAACATAATAATCACTTATTTTTTTCGGATATCCAAACCGCTTCATTTTTTTAGACATAACATACACTAAATATTCATCAATTCCCCTAATAATAGAATCTTGTGTCAACTACAAGACAAGGCTCACATCTTACATTCAAAGCAATCCATCTTTGCTACACAACATAATTTATTCATAGCAACATGGAACAAACGAGGAAACAAATTCTCAAAGGAGAAAGGCCAAACCCACTGATCATGGCAAAGTTGGGTCACTTCCCCTGAACCAAGTCTTAGGTGCAGTCCACTTTTAAACTAAGAGACATCCTCAACACTTTCCAAATCACGCTACCATAATTAGGGTTTTCTAGAACTAATATAATCCTCTAGTCGAGTCACCGTGGCTCTTAAAGATCCATATTAAAATTCCAAGAATTAATATCAAATAGCATCATCATTCACCAAAAACCTCCACTTCCATTTTTACTAAGTAAAGCAATGTTAATAAAAATTCAAATATTTGACACCCAAGCTTTCCATTTATTTTGTGTGCACAAATTTGCTCCTATCTAACCCAACAAAGCTTTCTACTGTCCTTGCATCCACCTCAAATAAAGTTCCTCTAAATAGCCAAAAGTATTCACAATAAATATCTTGGAGACTTATAAAATGAAAAGAAGAACAAAGTAAAGCTAGACAACATCGAATTAATAAAGCCAACCCTACCACCAATAGAAAAGTTATTTCCCCTCCAATCCAATTTGTGTGGCCTCAACAACAGATTTCTACATACAAAGTCTTTTTGAGTTAGCTCCTACCAAAATTCTGACGAATTTAAATAAAGGGTGGCGTTTAGTATGGGGGAGAACAAGATTTGTCTATGATGGTCAAGTGTATTTTTACCTCCAGAGATGCCGGTTGCAAGTTACTCCAACATTTTTCATTTTTTATTAACTATTATATATATTATTAAATATATTAGATAGTTTTGTATTTCTATACCTCCTACACTTCTACGCCTCCTGCTCCTCATATTTTTTTAATTTTTTACAAGTTCGTCATATTGTTAAATTACACCCAAAAAAAACTCACTAAAAACAAATTCATAAATTTATTCTTCCCTAATATATCACAACGGCCTCGTCAACTCTTTGCACCACCATTTTGTCATCTGGCTTTCGTTGGATACAAAATTGTCACCAATATTTTTTTCTCTTTGTGATCTATTATTCTATTCATTTAGATTTTGAAAATGAAGAAGTTTCTGTTAGACCATCGCCACTTTAATTACTGGTTTACAACAACCATTTTAAAAATACATATAATTAATTTATTCTATAAATCACCTACGACAACGCTTTTTACATTTTAAAAAGCGGTGTCATATCTTTTAACAGCACTACATACGCACTTAAAAGTGTTGTTAAATGAAAAAAAAAAAAAAAGCATTGATAAGCCTTTTGGTGTAGCACAGTAGTGCTTGTATAAAGAATCAAAATGGGTTAAATTAAACCTATTAAGACGAAAATAACTTAAATTTTTAATCTAATGAACTAATGCACTTATTAAACGAACTACATTGTAAGAACTAAATGAACTAGAATAAATCCAGTAATACAATAATACTTAAAATCTTAATCCATGAAACTAATGGCACTTATTAGACGAAATACACTAACTAGCAACCAAAATGGACTAGAATAAGTCAAGTAAAGACTAAAATTACCAAATCTTAATCCACTGAAACTTATAAACATATTTAACGAACTACATTGCTTAAGAAAACCAAATGGACTAGAATACGAACCTATTAATGAAGAAAATACACAAAATTCTAATCCATTGAGACTTATGCATTTATAGGACAAACTACATTGCCTAATGATGACTCTTCATCATATGCATATTTTTCATTGATTTTAGTCTTATTTATCTTAATCTTAGTTAATTTTAAGAAGTTATTTTGATATATTTTGTTGATTTTAGCTCTTTGATTTTAATGAAATATTTATGTTATTATTTCTTGATTAAGTAGGGATTTTTCGGAGTTTTGTGTTCGTTACTCTGTTTTAGTGCAGTGCTGAGGAAGAATTTTTGTGAGAAATCAACATGACCTATGTAGAGTATTTCAGCTCATATCTGGAGTTGTAGATGTCCAATTGGAGTCAAAACCAAGTGCAAATGATAATTAGAGTCATAGCTACAACTTCCATGAAGACCCGGAACCAAATTCAGAATCGACAGAGGAGTAAAATGCAGTATACGTCCGACATCAGATGTTATGCTTCCCACTAAAGCGTGCCAGCTGCAGTGCATTTCCAGCCTTTCAGCACTGTTTAGGTTGCGCCTGAAGCTCAAAATTCTGCGCTCTGGGGTGGCAAAGCGTATCAGCATTTATTGAAAAACGCAATCTTTTCACTATTTAGCTGGATCCTTTCTTTACTCTTGGGAAGTTGGGAGACTTGGGCCCTAGCATAGAAACTCAAAGACGGCCGTTTCTAACATCATTGGAGCAGTTTTTATCAAAGAATCATTACACATAAATACTTCCTTGTAATTCTTCTCTAATCTCTATCTCTTTTATTCTCTCTTTGTCATGAGTAACTAACCCTATTTTTTAGGGATGAGCGTAACAAGATGAAACCCTTATTTTTATGATTTGATTCTAATTATACTATGAATGAGTTTATTGAATTATTTTTTCTCATCTTTGTGATTAATGATTTTTATTGCTGATCAACATTAAATGTTCTACAATTTCTATTTTGAACGGTAGTGGAATTTACGAATACTTGAGATGAGAAATTCATGAATTTGTAGTCTAGACCAGAGATGCAGATCATGAAATCAGTTAAATTAGTTGCAAAACCAATAATTTACAAAAGGATTTCTATACGGTAATGCTTAATTATAGTCTTAAATTTACTAGAGAATTAGGGGTTACTTTGGAATTAAAGGTTCTGTCACTAAGATATTAGGGCAAGAACAAAAAAGAGAATTCGGTAATAATTCAATAAAGGAATTCAGTACCTAGGATCAAATTAGACACCAAGGTTGGATTCGAAGTGAAACTCATCCGTGACATTTTTCTCATTATAAAGGATCAATTTTATTACTATTGTTTAATTTCAAATATTATTTCAATCAATTCAGAAATTTTTTGTTAAATTTCAGTAATTAAATATAATTCGATAGTAATACGGAATGCTTGCAACGATTCAGTACACTTGCTGAAACACTATCACCTAAGAATCAAAATGGAATAGAATAAACCTATTAAAGACCATAATGACCTAAAATCTTAATCATTGAGACTTATGCACTTAATGGAGGAACTACAATTGCATAAGAATCAAAATGATTAGAATAAAACTATTTAAAACTAAAATGACCTAAAATCTTAATCCATTGAAACTAGTGCACAACCTCATACTCTCATCTTTCTTTCCCACTAAAAGTGTTGGCGCTCCCCATGGTGACACACTAGGCCTAATGAATCCTCATTTCAAATAAATCTTCCAATTGTTTTCTTGAGTTCACTCCAATTGTAGCGCTGACATCATATAAGTGTTATTGACACTGAGACCACACCCTGACACGGAAATCAAGTGAAAATTCTAATTTTCCTTTTGGGTAAGCTAGAGTATATTTAGGAAACACATCAGGAAACTCACAACAAAGATCAATCAATAGTCATAAGTTGGGATTGTCCTCAATCTTGCTCATCTAGCAAACATGCCTAACCTTTCACATTTAAGACATGTATTTGTAACCGCAGATACGATGGATCTCCATGATTGAATCTACACTTGTCACATCTCTTGACTCTTACTAGTTGAAGCTTGTCTTTACTTGTCTTTGAAATTATGTGTAAAGGGTGTGAATAACTTCTGCGAGTGCAAACTGATTTTTTTTCCTATTTCCACCCATTATAATATTTTTCAAGGTAAACAGAAAAAGAGAGATCCGGAAGAAGAGTAGAAGTATTTCACTTCTTTTTCTATATTGTTTTCTCCTTTAATTTCCTGTGTCCTCTTTTATTATATTTTCTATATATTTTTATCATAACACTTTTATAGTACAAAAATTTAGAATTTCAAAAGATCATTGTTTCTCCTTCATCTGATTAACATTATTTATATGCTTTATTTTATTTATTTGTGTTGTTAATAGTGTTAACATTAATTTTTTTATGGGATGGGAAAGTTTTCCTTCTTTAAATTCACATTGAGGGAATTAAATTTTTGGTTGAAGTTATCATGTAATTGTTATTGTAATGGTAGTAGCTCAACTTCATGGGTATATTTCAAGGGTAATAGTACATATAGAGGATCAAATCAAGTTTTTTTCCACCAAAAGTTGATATTTATTGCTTTTCTTACTTTTTATTTGTTACAGTATGTATTTTGTGTTGGTGTAGAAAAGTTATTTTTCTTCTAAATTGATTGTAGATTAATAAATTTTCATTTACTTTAAACGTATCAATTTTTAAATTTAATTGATCGTATGTCTTTTAGATACAATTTTATCAAATCTTAAATTTATTTTTTGGAACATTTATTATTATTCTTAAAATATAATTTTCCATGCGTCACACGGGTCTAAAATCTAATTTGAATAAAAATGATATATTGCAAGATGCAATTGGCATTTAAAAATTAAATATTATGATTAGAGAAATATATATACCCCTTCCATTACATAATAATCGACTTATTGTAAAAAAAATAATTTCAAAATAGTTATGCTTTTCAATTTTCACATAGAAGTGAGAATCTATTAGGGTACACTGTGATAGTCATTGTTATAATCAACTTGTTAGAAGAAACTACTTCAGTTCCAAACCATTGTATTCAAACCCAATAGTGGTGTTTAGTGTGCCTTCAATAATTTGGTTGTTAGATTGTGTGGAGAAGAATTGGCTGGTAGATTCATATGTGCGTGTGTTCCTCAAAAGTCTAGGGGTTGTCAGGTTGTTTGAGAAGATTTGACTTGGAGCGTCGGCTGCTTTGTAATTCAAGTTGTTGAATTAGTGGATTAAATCTTTCTAAGTAAAAGGGACTAGATGTAACTAAGCTAGTGGTGAAGCAATAAATTACTTGTGTCACTTTATTCATGTACCCCTTAGTTTTTTTATTGCTTCTACTCCAGGTAAAATCATCAAATTCTAAACTAGTTTAATCAAATTAATGAAAAAAGTTTTCAACTTATTCAAATACAATTTCAACCTCACCCTCTTCTCGTGTTGGCACCTTCAAATAGGCAACTTAAATTCCAAGAAATAGGCGAAGAGTTCCCAAGTCCTTCATCTCGAACTTCTTGATAACTGTACTTTAACTAATTGATTCCACTAACATCATCACCTGTAATAACATATCATCAACAACAAAGAAGTCACATGCGACCATACAGTGCATACTATATAAACAGATGCAGAATCGTGTGAGTAAAGCGAAAACCAATATAAGTAATCACAATAGAGAATTTATCAACCCAAGCATGAGGAACTTGTTAAGACCACATAAAGCCTTTTTTAGCTACACGCTCTCCCTGATTATGAAAAACTTATTGTGGAGGAACCATATAGACTTCTTCATGTAGCTCACCATTTAAAAAAAGTAATTTTGACATCCATTTAGGAATATGTCAATGATGAATAAGATGAAACTACAATAAAAGTAAGATAATGGTCAGCCTTGCTATATAAGCAAAAGTTTCTTCATAATTCATACCATATCGTTGAGAGAATCCCTTAGCAACAAGACGTTGCTTTTAACGTTCAACTGATCCATCAGACATAGTTTTGATCTTGTATACGCAACAAGACCCAATAGCACGCTTTCCAGGAAAAAGATGTCTAATCGCAAGTAATTTGTTTTGTGCAATGCAAAAATTTCTTCTGTCATAGCCTGCTACCAAAGAGATCAGAATAGCCTCTTTATAGGAAGAGGGATCAGACAACTATGATAGAGGTTAAGAAGGAAGCTAAATGAAGCTGAATAAGTTTGGATAGATAAATCGGTAATAAGTAGACTTACGGTGACGAGAGGGGTAACGAGGAGGCGGAGATGGAGGATCAACAAACGCATGACGTGGGTTGGACAGTCGGAGGAGCAGAGGGATATCATCATGTGGATAAGTAGTATTTGTCCCGCATTCTCAGCATTACAATCATTAGAAGCATCATCTTAGGACCAAACAGATCAATATGGGTTAGTTCTGAATTCTTATTAATATGAGATAGAGGAAACATAGTAAAAAGGATGTACTCAAGAAAACGATATACGAGAAACAAAGTTTTTTTGCATGAGGTCCATACAACGAAATCCTATTGACCTTCCCGTAACCAAGAAAACACATGCAGAACAAAGAAGACAACTTTTGCGCTCTACTTTATAGACGAAGAAACAAAACAAGTAGAATCAAAGACTTTTAAAAGAAGAGTAATCAAAGTAGAAGCATACGATTTTTTCAAGGGAGATACTATTCTCCAAAAATCAACAAACAAACATGTCAGAGCAAAATTTATAGGCCACGATGTCTTGGACACGGAGAATTACCTTGGCCAATAGTAGATTTTGAAATTTTTAATATTAAAAAATTAATAAAATATATCTAAGCCGCATTCCACTCCATATTTAGACATTGTGCATGCTGGTTCTAGTCTTCTAGGAAATAATCCTCCACGTACCGTAATTATCATTGATGAATAAGTAAGGTTCAATATTAGCACAACAAAAAAAGTAAGCTTATTGTTCTAGATGAACGAAATGGCGAAGAAATATTTATTTTTTGGAAGGTTATCTTTTGAGAAATAAAGAAAAGCAAGCGGGATATATATAGACACACGATGATAAAATAAAATCAATCAAATCCCTAATTGGTAAGTACAATTTCGATGGAAATTATTACCATATAATTCGCTTTATTATTCCCTTTATTTTTATTTATATGTTACGCACAAAACAATTTTGTTTTTTTTATCATTAATAATTTAATTATGAGAAGAAAGTGTAATAATTAATTAGAATTTAAATTGTCATATTTATAATGTCTAGGCATATTATAAACATTTCATATAGACTTTATAAAATAGTTATGATAAAATTCAAATACCTTATAATATTTAACAATTGTGATTGGTTGATAATATATTTTTAACGGCATCGGCGTATATGAATTAATTCATTTAATTATATTTTATATGTAAATTCTGTGGCACTGAAATCATTGATCATGGGGTGGTGTTGTGGATAATGTATAAATTCATCCTGTTTCTTATTCTACATAAAATTTGATGCTTACACTATTTTTAAAGAACAAAGTGTGACCGTTGATGTACATGTATTAGACTTATTAGACTATATGATTTAAGGAGGACTTATAAAATTGATTGGTACTACTTTTTTAATAGATGCATATTTTTTTTTTTGTCAATCTCATACATCAAAATTCACAGTAAAAACGTCTGACTTAGAGCCGTTTTTAGAGTGCAGAGCGAAGCTGATAATTAATATTATGAGACTTTCAGCAAAACTCCAATATTATTATAAAAGTTAAAAAATTATTTTTGTTTTTTAAATGTGTGATGTGCGACCACTGTAGTCTGCAATGGATTAAAATCAAACACATAATCAAGCCTCTCTATTGTTAGTAATTTCACGAACCAAAATAACTAATAAAAGACACATGTAAAAACTAAACTAACAAATGAAAGATAATTCGAATACTAAAAGGTTTAGCAAAATACACATTTAACTATATTTTATATAAAAATTACTTAATAATTAACTTAACATAGCAAAATATAATAATTGACTATATATAACTTAAAGGAATCTATAAATAAGCTATTAAACATTTTTCATTTTTAAATTAACATTTTTCTTCAATTTATATAATTGACTAAATATAACAATTCATTTATAAAAATGTTTAATAACTTCTCCTCCAAACATATGTGGTTGTACAATGGTTCTTACGAGATACAATTGTATATGATATGAATTCTATATATTCGATATTTCTATAGACATTTTCTTAATTTTTACTAGACTCTTTTTTCACTACGCCAAAAATGCATTTCAACAAGCGCCCATTTTTACAGCGCTGCTAAACACAAGCGCTGTCTGTAATTATATTTTTAAAGAATAACGAACCTTTACAGCGCTTTTGATGCCAAGCAAAGCGCTGTAGTAGGTCATATTAACGTTGCGCATCACGTTATAAGACTTTACAGCGCTTGTCAAAAAGCGCTGTAAAAGGAAGCGCTTTCGCGTATCAGTTACAGCGCTTTTTTATCACAAGCGCTGTAAAAACACATGCGCTTTCATTGAATTAACTACCTAATACAGCGCTTTTTTCACAAGCGCTGTAAAATACATGCGCTTTCATTGAATTTAACTAACTACCTATACAGCGCTTTTTTTTCACAAGCGCTTGTAAAATACATGCGCTTTCAAAATTTAACTACCTATTACAACGCTTTTTTCACAAGCGCTGTAAAATGCATCTTTCAATAATTATATACGTTGGAAACCCTCATATCCTCTACATCTTTCAAATTATAATTATATACGTTGGGACCCCTAATTCCTCTACGTACTGTGCGGCCATCTACGTTGTCTAAGGTATTTTTACACATGATCTGTTATGTTTTGTTACATATATATTAAATCTACTAAAATTGTTATATATATATATATATATATTAAATCTCTTTTACACATGATCTGTTATGTTTTGAAATTGTCAAAAAATGTCAAAAACTCATACCACATGATCTGTTCTGTTTTGAAATTGTTAGTTGATATTGGTTTCTTTTTGAAAACTTGTTGATATGTTTTGAAAGCTTATTATTTTTGTTACTGCATTTATATAGGTGGTATAATATGGATAGGAAATGGATTTCAGCCAATCGATTGTCAAAAGAGTATGAAATTGGAGTGAAGGAGTTTGTTGAGTTTGCAGTGAAGAATGCAAAAGATCCAAATAGAGTAGTTTGTCCTTGTTTAAAATGTTGTTTTGGAAACGTGTTAGAGAAGATGAATTAGAAGGACATCTAGTATGTAATGGAATTGATCAAAGCTACACATGTTGGATAAGACATGGTGAGAAAAAAAAAGGAAACATAATTTTGAGAATAGTTCGACATATGCTTCAACTGACTTCGATACAGATACATATGAGCCGGACCGAGTTGATGAGATTGCAAAAGCAGTTGAAGAAGATCTTCGAGATTGTCCTAAAATGTTTGAAAGTTTGTTGAGTGATGCAGAGAAAGAATTATATAATGGTTTGTACTAAATTCACAAGACTGTCAGCGATATTAAAGTTGTACAACTTAAAAGCGAGTAATGGATGGTCTGATAAAAGCTTTACAGAATTATTAACACTCATAAAAGATATGTTGCCAGATGATAATGAAACTTCCCAGTCGAACCTACGAGGCTAAACGGATTTTGTGTTCTATTGGATGAGTTACGAAAGGATTCATGCGTGTCCTAACGATTGCATTTTATTTCGAAACGAATATGAACTACTTAAGGCGTGTCCGAAATGCAATGTCTCTCGATATAAGAAGAAAGAATCTACTCCAGCAAAAGTCGTGTGGTATTTTTCCTATAATACCAAGATTTAGGCGCATGTATCGCAGTGAAGAAGATTCAAAACACTTGACATGGCATGCAGATGAAAGAATTAGAGATGGAATGTTTCGACACCCTGCAGATTCCCCACAATGGGCAAAAATTGATCACGAGTATCCTGAATTCGGGATAGAGTCAAGAAATCTAAGACTTGCACTTTCTACTGATGGAATGAATCCACATGGTCTTCAAAGCATCTCACATAGCACGTGGCCTGTGATTTTGGTAATATATAACTACCTCCATGGTTATGTATGAAGCGTAAGTTATGATGTTGTCTCTGTTAATTTCTGGACCCAAACAACCGGGGAATGATATCGACGTATACTTGACTCCTTTAATTGAAGATTTAAAAATTCTGTGGGAGACAGGTGTGGAGTTTATGATGGTATAGGAAAGGAGTGGTTTCAATTGAGGGCTATGTTTTCGGCACAATTAATGATTTTCAGCATTGGTAATTTATCAGGATATAGCATTAAAGGTCAGTGTGCATGTCCTATATGTGAAGAGAGTACAAATTGGATGCGGTTAAACATTGTAAGAAGAATGTGTTTCTTGGACATCGTAGATTTTTACTTATAGTCATCATATCGTGGGTGGAGAAATGCATTCAATGGAAAAATCAGAGGAAGGTAAACTCCTTTAGCACCGACTGGATATCAAATACTTGAAAAGTACAAGTTTGACCAATAAATTTGGCAAACCTTTTGCGGGAGAGCTGGTGAAAACTGGTGGAAGAAAAAGTCAATTTTCTTTGAATTGCCATATTGGAAGTCATTGTATGTAAGACATTCCTCGATGTGATGCATAATTGAAAAAAATGTATTTGAAAGTGTTATTGGTACGTTACTCAATGTTCCAGGAAAGTCTAAAAGATGGCGTCAATGCAAGATTGGACTTGGTCGATATGGAATAAGAAATGAACTGGCTCCAGTAAAAGAAAGGAAATCTGCACATATCTACCTCCAAGCCGCTCATACTCTATCTAGGAAAGGAAAAAAATTTGTTATGTAAATTTCTACACGAAGTTAAAGTTCCAGAAGGATACTCTTCGAACATTAAAATTTGGTTTGTATGAAAGGACTGCAAGTTAGCGGTTTGAAGACCCATGATTGTCAATATTATAATGACGCATTTGCTACCATAGGTATACGTTCCATTTTTACCTGAAAAGTTTCGATAGCTTAACTAGATTATGTTTCTTCTTCAGGAAATTTTGTAGTAAAGTGATCAAACCCTCAGAAATTACCGACATTGCGGAAGGGAAATGTGTTGTTACTTTGTGTGAGCTGAAATGTATTTCCACCATCGTTTTTATATAATGGTTCACCTTACTGTTCATCTTGGTTAAGGAGACACAACTTTGTGGGCAGCTTATATGAGATGGATGTATCCGATAAGAACATATTAAAATATTAAAATGGTACGTAAAAAGTAGAAGTCGACCAGAAGGTTGTATTGTTGAACGATACATTGTTGAAGAGGCTGCTGAATTTTGTACTGAATATCTGTCCAATGTTGAATCGATAGGGCTTCCCATGTCTCGTCATTCGGGAAGACTATCAGGAGAAGGGATAACTGGAAGGAGACTACTGACTATATCAAGGACAGAATGGGAGCAGACACAATTGTATGTTCTGCACAATGATGATGAGGTTCAACCGTATGTTACAATACACATTGATCAGTTATCTCGTTTGAACATGAATAGGAATCAAAATTGGATAACTCGAGAGCACAATCGAAGTTTTGTAACATGGTTAAAAAATCACATAATGTCAAAATTTGATATAGACCCCGGATCAATTTCAAATAGATTGAGGTGGCTAGCAAATGGTCCGAGCTTACATGTCTTTTCTTACACTGGTTATGTTATTAACGGCTACACATTTTATACCAAAGAACAAGATGATCAGACCACTATGCAAAATAGTGGAGTCACTCTCGTAGCTGAAGCGATGCATGTCTCAAGTGCAAAAGACAAAAACCCAATATATGCAAATCTATCATATTTTGGGGTTATCGAGCGCATATGGGAGTTAGACTACACAATGTTTCGTGTTCCCATATTTGGTTGCAAGTGGGTCGATAATAATAATGGCGTTCGGATTGATGAGTCAGGATTCTTGCTTGTCGATTTTAATAGGGTGGGATACAAAGACGAGCCTTTTATTTTAGCGTCGCAAGCTCAACAAGTGTTTTATGTCACTGATCCTTCTAATGATAAATGGTCTGTTGTCCTATCGACCAATAAAATAAGTGATGATAACAATAATGATGAAGATGTTGGTAATGATCTTTTATTTGCAACATCACAACAACCACATGAAATTGATTCAACTGATGATGGTTTATATCTTAGAGATGATCATGATGAGGGAATTTGGATTAATCCATCGTTTTGTATTGTAAATGGACAAACAAATGTGAATGTCACCAGGAAAAGAAGAAGGGCATCTTAATG
>PGTU02006096.1:0-10835 GCA_002896215.2 Cicer echinospermum
TACCACTTCAAGATTTTTGGCCTAGATTATAGTTGTTACCATTGGTCTCCATATGACTGGAAGACATCTCTGTGATCTTTCTTACTCATTGTGTATTGAGTAAACCTTTCCAAGAGAACGCATCTCATTTTACTATAGTCGTGAACTTTGATACATCTCATCATAACTTCCTTTTCATGCATTTGAACATCTCTAACTTTCTTATACCAATGTCTATTCTTGTTTCTTTGACATGGCTTGTTCTTCATGATGAGTTTTGCAATGTGTGCCATATCTTCTTTAGTAGTAAACTTGTGCATTCATAAATTCCTTTGTTGCTTCCCTGCTCAAAAGCACATGATAAGAATATTGAGCTTTAGAGTTTAAGAGTACCTTAGTTTTATCTTTAGTTGTCTCTATCTGCTTCTTTCTTTCATCAGAGGTTTGAATATTTTGATCAACTCTTGTATGAATCTCCATCTATAATGATGCACCATATCAATGTATCTGAGATTTCATAATAGCTGCATTTTTTTCTTTCCAGAAGTAGTAATCAGCTCCATCAAAATAAGGTGGTCTGTTGAAAATCCTCTTCAACATGTATTTTGCTCTTTTGCCATTTTTCCTTCTAGGTCTTTACTCTAGCACTATTTAGGTGTCTTTAATCTTTAGAGTTCTTGCTCTGATGCCAAATTGAAATAGAAATGTAAAATTTACAGGAAGGGGGTTTGAATTGTAAATGCTTCCTATTTAAAATTTCCTGTTTAAAAATTTTAAATTTTAACTCAGATTTGATCTTGGTAGTGAAAGAAGATAAACATATAACGTTCTTGGTTTTAACTAGAAACATGAGAATGTACTTGGTTAGTTAACAATTAAAAAATTCAGTTTTATGTATTTAACTTGATAATCAATCAGACTTAAAGCAAATAAAGACAAAGGAAGAAATACCACAGAACGGATATATATCCTAGTTCATCCAACTCGGGTAAGGTCCAGTCCTCACAATTGTGAGACTTTCACTAGGTGTTCAAAATGAAGAACAATCTTGGTTGACACAAGCAGCTTAGACCAACCTGATATGTTACAAAATCAATTCTTTCCACCTAGAAAGGCATTCAAACCAATAAAAGGGTTTCTTAAAGCTATAAAACTATAATTAACACTTATATTATTGAGGTTTACCATAATAATGATAATAGTTTTTAGAATCTAAATGATCTCAACTCATGTTTACAAGAGATTCAATAATGTTAAAAAGAAGATTTAAGATCAGAACCGACTCTTCTTGAGAATGAGATAATTTCAAGATGTAAATTGTGAATGATTGCGGCAGATTTCTTAACATGCTTGAACTTATTGTTTTCTTTCTTGAGCTTGGTCTTCCTTTTATAGGGTTTTAGGAAGGTTATGACAGGCAAAGAGCCGTTGGAAAGTCCTTTGCTATAATGTGTCCAAGTTTGACAAAGACCAAACTTTTATGAATTAAAAATGTTCATGTTCCATGAACATTCTGTGTTCTGCTTCTATGATTGGAATGGCTGGTATGAACTTCTCATTCTGGGATAGATTTTGATTTTTGTTAAGGACCCTTTGATTCTCAAATATATGGTTGAATGAATTCAGTTTCGAGACAATGTTACTTGATTTGCGCCGCAAACAATTGAAGAATGATCTCCATCTGCTGAAGAATGATTGTGAAACTTTCTAGAGATTTATTTAATAAGACTGAATCTAATGATCATTTTGGAACTGTTTAATCTTTCTGGTGACTGATGACCATTCTGGAGACGTTTAATCTTTCTTGTGACTGATGATCATTCTGGAGATTAAGGATAACATAGAGAACGATCAATCATGTTTGAATTTGCATGATCAATCATAATCATAGCTTTTCTATTCTGTATTTTGAATTGATTTCTTGTTGAGATGAAACCTTTATATCTTTGAAAGAGACAAATCACATGGCTGTGAAATATAGAATAATTGATTGCGAGATTTGGGAGCAAATTCTTCTTCAACAGTGGAGATCAATCAATTTTGTTGATGGAAACATTCGCCGTTTTTTCAGAAATTGCCAAGAACATTCTTGGTTCTTGTTGGTTTGGATTTTTCTTTCTTTATTCTGATTTTTGCTTTGCCTTGCTTAGGTCCTATCTTTGATTAATACACTCAAAAACGCATGTTAACTTAAGATATCCTTTAGAATCATAATTAGCATTCTTTAATTAACCTCTGTTTGTTTACATCAAAACTTTAATTAAGAGTTTGTCTTAATAATATGTTGATATTTTCTTCAACAGCTTCTTCCTTAAATCTAGACATTTTGAACTCTTGGATCTTTCATCACACACTATAAAGTGGTCAACCTTGAGACCGAACTCTGAAGTCAATTGAAGGTGCCAACACGAGAAGATAGGGAAGAATTGTGTTTGACTAAGTTAATAACTTTTCCAATATTTGATTAAACTAGTTTAGATTTAGTGATTTACTTGGAGGAGAAGAAATAATAAAACTAAAAAATGCATAAATAAAGTGACACAAGTAATTTATCTTGGTTCACTAACTTGGCTACACGAAGTCCCTTTACTCAAAAGGATTTAATCCACTAAATCAACAACTTGAATTACAATTTTACAAAGCACATGACCCACCTATCCATTCTTCTCAAAAGCCTGACAACCTCAGACTTTTGAGGAACCCACGCACCTTGACTCTACTAGTCAAGTCTTCTCCATACAATATGACAAAAATACATAGGTTTGGAACTTGAGTAGTTGCTTCTAACAAGTTGATTATAACAATGACTATCACAATCTAAGAAAAACACTTAGAAAATATTTCTCATTCAAACAAGTGTTTATCTCTTTGAACTCTAAGAACAGATTGGAATTTTGAGCTTGAGTTCTTCTACTATTTTCTTATTTTTCTAACATCTTCTTCCTCTTCATCCTTGAGTATCTCTTTATAGATAAAATCAGAGCTTCAATTTAGTCCTTGTTGAATTCTAAATTGTAACTTTATTCCTAGCTTGGTCAACAATGATATTATTCAAAAATAATTATTATGACCAAGATACTTTTGGATAACATGTTCTTTATTCAATCTGAGCAATTCTTCTAGATGATTATGTTCAGATTGAGTTTGTAAATTCTTCATATTGATATTGTTCATATTGAATTTGTAACTTCATAAGATTGAAATTGTTAGTATTTTATTTAAATTGTTTTTACTTTGATTAGATTCTTTACATATTGAATTTTTTGTTTTGATTTGGGCAAGGAACATGTGTTGGACCAGTTGATGGATTTTAGAAGTAGGAATATGGGGGCTTAAGTCTAATTTCAGTATTTTGTCCTTTTCAAAATCTAATCACATCTTTGCCAAATAATAAATGCTGTCTTCTTGTAAATGTTTCTTCTTTAAACCCAATTCTTGATCATTGAAATTCGAGTTAAATTAAATCCAAAGGTCCCTGATTGGAAGCACGTATGATAAAGGCGATACATGAACCAGATACAACGACATGGTTGAGATAAGATGTCGCATGGACCAGAGGACCCGATCGCTTATGTAGGTAGTACGATTTATGGATGATCCAAAAGCCATATCTGACGTAGAAATATAGGACTGAGCAGATGATAGGTGGCACCAGATTGGAGGGTACCAAGGTCAATGGAAGAATCTCAATAGGGAAACACATCATGTGGATTAGCTATCAGGGAATGCGGTCCATGAGTCTTAGAGTAACATGGTCATGCTTGGAATAAAGTATAGCGGTAAGAGGAATACGTGTTCCTCAGTGGAAGTACTCAGAGGATAACAGACGTGGAGTAGAAAGTATTTCTAGAAAATGTGTCTCATGCAAGTATTAGAGAAAATGCATCCCATGAAAGTATTTGAGGAAACACGTCCAATGGAAGTATTAGAGAAAACACGTCCCATGGAAGTATCAGAGGAAATGCATCTAGTGGAAGTATCAAAGGAATCATTCAAAAAGGATCAATAGATTTCAAGTTATGATTAAAATAATAACCTTAGACATTTAGTGACATGTTTACTAATTAACGTCTACAAATTTAAGGGTATTCATGGTACAAAATATGCACTCGATTGGACAACATTAATGATTTGCTTCAGTTTTTGAAAATCACTTTCGAATCAAGTTCATTGTAGTTCTAAACCGGTTTGAAACTGATTTATAAATATAAACCAGTTTATATTTTGAACAACTTTTACGTTAAAATTGGTTTCCAACAAGTTGTTCGGAAAATAATTTTGACAAAAATATTTCAATTTTTTTGGAGAAATTTTTTTGATTTTCTTAAGAAATTTTTTGTTTAGAAAAATAAATATAAAAAAATTTTATCAAGAAAAATAGATGTAAAAAATTTCTTGATAAAATCATGGACAGAAGGAAGGATCAAGTTTTATTTCTTAAAATTTTCAAAAAAAAAAATGTTTTTCGAAATTTTTTGTAATAAAACATTTTTCCAAGAAAAAAATTATTTAATAAAAAATAAAAGTTTCTCAATTTTGATTTTTGAGAAAATAAATTTTTCCAAATTTATAAGAAAAATCGTTAATTGAGTTTAAAAAGTTTTAATAATTGTTATCCTGATTTTTGAATTAATTTGATTAATCGGTTTGTTTTAAATATTTGGTTCAATTCATAAACCATTTAAATTGGTTGGTATTTTTTTTGGTTGCAATTAAAAATCTAATTTATCGTTTACAATTAACCATTATTTTGTGTACACTTATATCTTTACAATTACATCCTTTTGAAAATAATTTTAAAGAATATGTTTTTAAAACTCTTTTACTATTTCAATAATGAGCTCAAACCAATTGAGAGATACAGCCATCGCATCTCTGTTATGACATTTTCTATGAAAAAACATGCTATGGTATTTTTATTACTTTTGAATCACATGGTACATAGATTTTATATTTGGTCAAGCTTACAAGGTAGTTAATGTACATTAAGTTGGAAATTACAATAAAATGAAAACTTGCCAAAATTGTTATGCTAGATGAAGAAATAATTAAAAAGAAATAAATTACAATGATGCAATGATGTCGATGGACAGATTGTCATGCGGCAATGAAGTGCAAACAATCAAGATTATCTATACGCCGCACCAAGATGTAGGAGGATAAAGAAGAAGAACAGGTGACAAGAAGAGAAATAAGTGGACGAGAAATAATAATGAGGCCATGGAGAAGAGGAAGAATGAGTGAATCACATTTTTTCATAGAACTAAATACTTCAAACCGCAGAGAGAAAAGGTTGCATATATTGTTTGATGTGAAATCAAGGCCGCCATTGGCGACTCTTGGATACTCGAAAACCTTAGAAGGGATATTTTATGGTGTGCGTTTATTTAAGGTACGGATGGAATTTTAGATATGGTGTGGATTTTGAAGTTCAATTTTTCTAGGTATTACCACAATTATAGGTTTATTTTTTTGTTTTCTTCATCCATTCTATTTCTTATGGTTTTCTTCATCCCTCTGTTTTGAGGGTAATTTTAAGTTTATTCTTCGTGTTTTTAATGGTTTTATTCACTTTTTAATGGGATTTATTCATCCTCTTTTCTTAATTGATTTATCCAATTTTTATGGGTTTTATTGGTCACGTTCCTTATTGTGTAGATTCATGGCGAAAAAAGCATGCAAATGTTTTAAAGTCGTTTGATGATGAGACGTGTGATCGGCCAAAGCGTTGATCATTGTCTTTACTAAAGGAGATTGATGAGGTGAAGAAGAAGGAAAATGAAGTCATATGAAAATAGAGAAATTGATTTTGAAGATGAATATTAATATACAGAGAAGAGTTGGAGAAGAATTATACATTTATGGATGTCATGAATGTGTTATCATTGGTGGTTGTAGCGATGCTTGTGTTTGCAAAATGTTGCAAGACATGTTATGAAATAGGATTGTTTAAAGTAGCGTTGCTCCTATGTCAAATATTATAGTTGGCGTGTTTGTTTAAGTTTTATTTTGGGGTGTTGTTTTAGGGTGGTGCTGTTTATGTTTGCTTTGTATGCTTTAGTCCATTTGTGTTATGTATTACCCTACTAGTTGGGTTTAATTTTAATGTTAGGATGTTTTTAATAAAACTCCATAAGTTACACCTCCTACTATAAAACTAATTAACATTTATTACAACATAATGCCACTGTTTATGATTAAAATTGAATATGATTATAAGATAAAACTTAAATAATTAAACCAAATGCACATAAATGACAATAAAGCGATAATGTATTATAGTATCAAAATGTATTAAACAGTAAGACTAGGTTCATGTTTGAAATAAGGCTTTAATACACATTTACAAAATAAGCCCATCATATCCTTACAAAATAAGACCAAAAATTGACACATAAAAAATAAGGCATCATACACATTAGAAAACAAGGCCAAACTGACACATTATGAATAAGCTATAAAACACTGCCTCTTGAATGGATGCTTGTAATACTTAAGGTGCTAACATCCTTGAGATAGCACAATTGTGGCTGGGAACCTTGACTAATGGTTGCGAGACTTTCAATAGTTGTTGTTGTTCTTGTTGTCTTTTTCCTCTCTTACATAAACCAACAACAATAATTTCTTAAAAATCACCACAAGCCTCATAACCACTTTTCTTACCAGTTTCAGTCACAAGCCATATTCAGTCACCAAAATTAGATACTATCCAGTCACTAAACTATATAGAATTTAGTCACAGCACAAATCATGTTTAACTCAATCAGCACCGTAAACTAAATACAATCACTTTTAATCCACCAATACATTCAACTTAACCTTGTTTCTAAAGGGTTCAAAACATGAGAGAATGAGGTAGAATTGTGTTTGCAACAAAGTTCATATTTTGTTTTTTTTTAATTTTGATGATGGCTGGTTGGAATTTTATGAATTACTTAGAGAAAAAGCAATCGAGTTAAAAGGAAGCAAACAATGAAAACATTAATAATTGGACACATAGATCTATCTCTTGGTTCACCACTAACTTAGCTACATGCAGTCCCCTCATTTTGAAGACTTTATTCCATTAATTCAATACTTGAAATTACAAACACCAAATTCCAAGCTAGTCTTTCTCATACATGCTGACAACCCAGACTTTTGAGTAATTAATCACCTTAGCCGAACAAGCCAAGTCTTCTCCTAACAACCTTACAAACTCAGTTTATTGAGGAACACAACCAACAATTTGATCCTACAAGTCAAGTCTTTCACACAAACTGATAACCCCAAATTGTTGAACTCTAAGATTGAAATTGGAATTTTGAGTTTGGATTCTTCTACTCATTTTTTGATTTTTTCGATCATCTTGTTGTCTTCAGCCTTAAGTATCTATTTATAGATAAAATTCAAAGTTTCTATTTTGAATTGTTATCTTCATTCCTTATTTGGGGTCAACAATGATTGTATTCATAAAAAATTATGAACAAGATGATATTTTTGATAATATTGTTCGTTAGTCAATTATTATCGAATCCAATATGATCAAATTCTTTCTTGATTGATTATGATCATATTTTGTTCATATTGAGTTTATTAAATTTTTTAGATTGATTTTGTGTTCGTATTTTGTTCAGATTGGGTTGTGGTAAATTCTTCATATTGATTATGTTCGTATTTTTGTTATATTTAGTTTATAAGTTTTTCAAAATTGAATGTTGTTTCATATTTTGTTGTAGATAAATCTTGATATAAATCTTCCTTGTAAATAATTTATATCTTCTTGCGATAAATCTTTGATCAAATCATCACCATATCTTCTTTTAAACTTGGTCAATGATTTTCTTCAATCATAAAATTAGAATCAAATCTTATTTTAGATTTTCATGTGAGTAATGTAACACCCGTTTTTCCAAAGCGAGGGTGTATTTTTTTTTTTCAAAAGAAATTAAAATAAAACAGAGTAAAACAAATAAGGAAATACTTTGGATAGAATAATTTGAGTCATTATAATTTTACAAGCAGCGGAAAAGTTTCTCAAAATACGAATCCAAAAGTATTTACACTTCAAGAAGGTGGTACATATTAGTATAGATACATTTTTCCAAATCCAAAATACTGCAACCCAAAAAGAAGGACGTCTAGTCCTATACATCAACCTAATCTGATCATCCTAACCAAAAACTATACACCCTGAGTGATCTCCACGCGCCCCGTGAGATCCTCCTACATAGCTCCTGTCAAGCATTTCCATCTGTAGGGTACGAAACCGACAGGATTGTCCTGGCTCTCATCTGAGGGCAAAGCCCAGATTTCCACACAGTAGTTGTAAAGGGTCACCAATTTGAAATTAACAGATAACACATAACATTTAAAGTTTTAAATGCACAAAATAACCTTTCAACTAAGCATGCACCTTAAAAGGTTTTCTCATATGCTAAAAGTTCATGTAATGCTTGCCAATTAAAAATGAAATCAAAATGAAGTTCTCAAACCATCAAGTAATACATAACTGACCAAAGCATTGATAAATCAATTGAGCAATCGATTATCTAACTCAAAATAAGAGATTTCTACTGAGCCAATCGATTGCCAAATCGATTTGTCAATTTTGTTGAATTCCTGTGTTGCCAAATCGATTTCCAAATCGATTTTGTCAGTTTTGCTGAGTTCCTGCCTCTCTGCCAAATCGATCGATTTCCAAAATCGATTTCTTAAAAGATTTTGAAAGACATATTTATAACAATCGATTGGCAAATCGATTAGGTTAAAATAGTGAAGTTCCTGCAACTCATCCAATCGATTTGGAAATCGATTTCCCTGCTTATTCTTCCTAAAAATACTTTAAACTAATTCAATCACACTCACAATTCATAATTCCAAAACCTAACACTTAGCAATTCCCACACAATCACCACGTACGAATTGGTTTTCGAAATAGTTTTACCAATCCATCGCACTCACACACGATAATCAATACATAACACTTTAGCAATTCCAACACAATTACCACGACAAATTCCTATTCAAACACTCAATCATAAACTTGATTCAACACGACTCGTGTGCAAGCACCCTAATGCAATGCGTATATTGCAAAATGCATGGACTCGGAATCCAAACCAAAACCCTCCTCGAAGGGCCCGTAAATCATAATTGTACCGCCTTATCGCAGGCCAAAGTAGCAATTACCGAGTGCCACCTATCACGGGTCAGCACGATTTACTAAAAAAGCGTAATATCATAAAACGTACCACTATCACGGGTCAATACTGTTTACCAAGGTGCCACCTATGACGTTCAGCACGATTTACTAAAAGAAAAAGCGTAAGTCGTAAACGTACCGCCTATCACAGGCCAAAGTACTGTTTACTGAGGTTGCCACCTATCACGGCGTCAGCACAAACTTACCAAAACGTAAATCGTTAAACGTACCACCTATCACACGAGCAGTACTGTTTACCGAGTGCCACCTATCACGGGTCAGCATATTTACTAAAAGAAATGCATGAGCATACACTGACTCCATCACAACAATCGTAAGCAAATGCAGATATTAATCACGGGTCCCCATTTTTAATACTCATTTAACTAAAACGATTTTCACACAAACATTAAGCAAACAGAAATATTTCCAGATTCCCCATTTCTTATACTCTTTTAAGCTTAAACGATTTTCCCAAAACAACATTTAAGTAAACCGAGATATTTAATACTCGTTTACCCTAATGACGCCAACATTAAGCAAATGTAGACATGAAGAGATTCCATTTTTAATACTCATTTTAACTTAAACCGATTTTCTCAAACACAACATCTGAATGATTCCCCATTTTTAATACTCGTTATACGCCTAACATAAGTAAACGTAGACAGTAAGAGATTCCCCATTTCTTAATACTCGTTTAACTTAAACGATTTTCCTAAACACACATTAAGTAAAACCGAGATATTAAAAGATTCCCCATTTTTAATACTCGTTTAAACTCTAATGGTTTTCAAGTTCCACACAAAAACAACCTCAAACCTATTATCAGATCCCAATCCACAACTCACACCAAAAACACATCAATTCACTTCTCCACAGAATCCAAGCATACACACAACAATTTCATCAATATTAATGAAGAACACGTCAAATACGACGAACACAAATCAACACAATCCACCACTCAACACAACAAGTTTCATTACTCAAAATCATACATAATGAGTTTAAATTTCATTTCCACGAAAACATTCATCAATATAACCCAAACCTAACTCAAGATTTTACCCCATAAAGCCTTAGATTCATTTTTCCCCCAAATCAATACTCAAACCCCTAACAAAATTCTTTTCCCACACAATCACAGATAAGTCCCTAAATGCCAAACTAGAAGTTTGGAAGGAGCCCTTACCTTCACGTTAGCTTTCACGTTCGATTACGGTACCGTGAGTAAAACCGGTAAAATCTCCGCTCGCAACGTCGTCTCCAAGTTGGTTCCCTAGCACCGTAGCGTGGTGGTGAGCAACTTTCCCTTCTTTCTCCTCGCGAAATGAAGCTTAGATCTAGACGAAACGGGGAGGTTTGTGTTTGACGGTTTTAAAAACCCTAACACCGTTTTTCTTCGTTTTCGAATCAAACAAGAAGAATGAAGTTGAGTAATCTTCTCTTTCACACTCATCAAACCTTGGGTTTCTAATCTTGAAGAAAAGGAACGAAAAAGAAAGCAAAACCAAGAAGGAGAAGAAATGGGTTTTGCGAGGCAGGGGAGGAAGAAGATGGAAATGCTTTTCCTTTGTTTTTCCTTCCTTCTCTTTTCTTTTCTTTCTATTTCCTTTTCTCTCTTTTCTATTTCTTTTCCTTTTCTTTTCAAACAAACATATAAATATAT